>JANEMJ010012212.1:0-20407 GCA_024361745.1 Cacatua alba | reverse complement strand
CAACAACGGTCCCTCAATTATCGCAAACTTGAGAGTTTGCGAACTCTAAGGAAACTCAAAAGGTCTCACTTAGGAGGCCTCCGGGCAGGATGGTGGACCTGGACAGCGAGGTGCCCCCGCTCCCACCCCGGTACCGCTTTCGGGACTTGCTGCTGGGCGATCAGGGCTGGCAGAGCGACGACAGGTGAGTGAGTGCGCCGTCCGGCCGCGGTGATAAGCCTGGGGGGTGCCTGTCTGAGAGGGGGGGCCCGGCGGAGTGCGGCCCTGCCGCCGGCGGGTCAGCGCGCTGGGACGGCACGCGCCGCTCGGCGGAGGCCAGCCCTGGTGGAAAACTTTCCCGGGAAAAGGATGCGAGGGCCGGCGGGGGGCTGCGCTGTCCCGCCCCGCCGCCGCCCACCGAGGCGCTGGGCATCCTGCTGCCCTCGGGGCACCGCCGCCTCTGCAGAAGCACCTTTCTCTATACCCTGCAATAACGGTAGGAGGAAGAGTAGGACAGGTACGGTACCGTCTCCTGATTCTTAACATGCAGTGAGAGGAAACCCCACGTAAAACACGCTTTTGCCGCTCTTCGGAAAGCCAGCTGCCGAGGGCACTGGATGTTTTCATGATCCAGTGTGCATTCTCCTTTACATGCAGTTTCTTTTCATGTGAGGACCCTAGCCTGCGATGTAACTACCATTAGTTTATTCCTTTATGAATTATTTCAAGGACTGTCAGCATCTTTAGTTACAAACAGATCGGAAAAGATATTTGTCTCAAGTCAAATAATGTCTCTACAAGAGGAAATAAACGAAACAAAGCCTTATACCAAAATAAACAAATGAACCAGGAATGCGTGTTTAATTCAAAAAAGCTAAATGAATAGTATTCATGAACATGGACAGCATCATGCCACTCTGACCATTCAGTTTGGTGTGTCTGTAGACTATTGCATGATCCTGTCTTGCAAAATTATGTGTGAGATCCACTGTGTAGTAATGATTTAGTATGGTCAAATGACAGATAAGCAGAATTGTCTGGTACTGTATGAGGGTGTATTGGTTTGATTTTAATTCAGTGTATTTACATTGTCAGAATGGGTCTTCAGCTCAGCAGTCAGAAACTTTGTTTTTAAAGCTGGTCTACATAGTTCAGATTTTAGCTACTTTCCTAAAGAAAGATGTATTATCAGTGATGGTGCAATCACAAGATCATGCAGATATGTAACTAATCATTACCTTTGTTTAGGGGAATATGCTATACATTGAAGCAATTAAACAAATGTTTATTCAGACAGCTATGAAATAGTGAATGACAAGATAGTCACAAAAAATGGATGCTGTTGGTTGAAAATCACAGCACTGTAGTTACATAATGGAAACTTAAGATCTTAGAATCTCATTTCTCTTGCAGTAGGTTAAAGAATGTGCAACCTTTCTCATTTTATCAACTTCATCTAGCTAGAGTTTTAATGGTTAAAATAAACAAAATATCCTCTATATACCTCTTTGGACCACTCTGTGACTTAATGCTTTTTCCAGCTCTTGTTTAAACATCTGTCAAGTGCTTCCCTGATACCAGTTGTGTGACTTGAACTTTATGCAGTTACCTTCTGTGGAAAAAGTATGATCTGGTCTCAAATAGGAAATAGTGTATAAGCAACTGCATAAACCATAGCATCCATTTAGCTCTGCGAATGTCTATTTCATGTCTGTGTGCACTTAAATTGAAAATAAATAATCCTTAAAAAAACCCCACCCTATAGCAGAATTCTAGCATAACAGTATTACAGAGCAGTTATTGTTAGAAAATTGTAGCAAAGGACTGGTAGAAAATGAATAGTTACTTTTAATTATTTAATATTCATACAAGCATTGCAAGAAGATCTGTGGCACATCTGAAATATAAAGTATGAACCTAGTGGAAATGGCTTTCAAGATCTTCAGGTATTGTCCCATGCTGGGGCTGCACAGCTGCACTGTAGCAGGAAGGCTGTGTGGTACTATCCCCACAATGCCATGGGGACTGTGCTTTACATGAGGCTGTGACAGCAGCACTCTCTCTCTCCTCCAGCTCTGCAAGTTGCCATAGCAGTCTTGTTTGATACTAGCTTTCCAGTAACTGAACAAAGTCCATTTTTAAAAATCTTGAGGGTTGTCTTTTGTTGTCCACCTTACAATAAGGTTCTGTCCAGATTCTTGTTGTCCCGTACTAGAGGATATCACTTTTAAAACTGAAATACTAATCCAATCCCCTGTTGCTGGTAATTTGCTACTATCTATTATAGAAAAAGCATCTATATTCTGCATAGAAATTCTGTCAAATGGAATATTTAGAGTATTAGACATACGTTCAGGAAATAGTTAATGAGAGGGACTGCAGACCTGTAGGGACCCTGAGGTCAGCTGCTTATTAGTTATTAATGATTAGTATCACACAAGTATCTCTTATTTTTAGTGGTTTACTTTTTTGTCTTTTCTTTGTCTCCTTACATAAGGTTCAAGTTTGGTTTTGATGAAGCGTATCTTTTGTACTCTATTCTAATTAGTGTGCAATATAAATATTGCCAAAGGCGTTGCTTGTAACCCCTTCAGCTGAATGGACATTCACTATGAATGAAATATCTGAAGACTAAAATACAGTTAAGTAGCCTTATAGTATGGCTAAAAAATGGCAAGTGATCAAGGCAGTTCATTTTAGGAGGTTATTGGCCCTTGGCTGAGATGTGGTGAACTGGAAATAGGCAGACAGAGCCTTCAGCGACATGGTCTAGAGTGAGGCGTCCCTGCCCATGGCAGGGGGGTTGGAACTAGATGATCTTAAAGTCCTTTCCAACCCTGGCCATTCTATGATTCTAAGAAAATTGTTTCCAGCAACTACTTAGCTCTATTTGCTTTCAACTCTGGCAGTCTGATCTATATCAGGGGTTTTCCATCTCTGTGAATCTGTGAATTTCAGTTCTGTTACCAGCTGAATGCTTTGTCTTCTGTCTTAGTCCTGTTCCCTTTTTGATCTTCCCAGTCTGTTCATCCTTGAGGTCTCTCTTTTCTCCTTCCATTCTGCCCTTTCTGGAAAGATGCTCACTTTTTGCTGGCTGGGAGGCATATGTTCAATCTTTGTGTTTCAGATAATTGTTGATTCTTCAAAGTGGAGAGGGGATGGAATTATTCCTCTCTTCTGACACAAACTGCCCAGGATTTTTTTGGTCACAAAATCACAGTTTTGATAGCATAGTTTGCCAGTAAGTAATGTGATAGTATTTAATAACAAATATGATTGATATGGTTGAAACGATGCAGATGTCTCTTCTTTTTTTTCTTTTTTTTTTTTTCCCCTTATTTCTGACATAAGCATTGTACCCAATTTTGAAACCTGACTGGTTATGTTTCTTTAGGAGAAGAGTTTGATCAGCTATTTCTTTTAAATGATCCTGTCCATTTATAAAATGTAGACATGCTAAAATGCTTACCTGAATGTAACAGGACTAGGATTCAGAAACTTTGTTCTTAGATACGTACCTGTTTGGAAATGATTTGTAATATTCTTTTTTTCTCGAGGACTTGTGTGGTGGAGCATCACTTGAGCTTCTTTTTGGGTTTTTTGCGTGTCTATCTCACGGTCCATTTTTTACCTATACTTCTCCAATACAGTAACATCCATCTCACTGCTTTTGCATTTCTCTCCCAGAAAAATAGTTCTACTTGCATAGCTTAGATTCCTAACCACCCTTGCAGTTGGCTTCAGTAAGAGGTGGGTTCTGGGCTGTCATATTCCACAGACCACCAAATTGGATTGCATATTATTTTTCATAAAAGAAGTTCCTGTGGGCAGAAGAACATGGTGAATCTTCGGCAAATGCATTTGTTCGGTAAATACACTATTTTAAATAATTATGAGTCTTGAATTTGCTGAGTGCTTTTTTCCTGAAAAAAGGGGATGTAAAAACCAGTTTTGTATTTTGAAGGGCTAGATTTTCAAAGGACATGGTTCCCTTGAAAACTGTGGAGGTGAAGCTTGATGCTTCCAGTACACACATTTTTATACTGAATATATATATGAAAAGCTTCCTTAGGACAACATGTAAAAGATCAGCCCACAAGCTAGAGTGTTTGCATGTCAAGTGGGTGAATTCTGTGGCAGGTAGGGTAATGTACCAGGTTTCTTCTGGCTGCGTAAATATCCCAGTCACTGGGCTGAGGGTGAAGAGAAGATTGAGTCATCTCGTTTTTCACTAAATTTGTAAATATCACTAATATCCTTTTGTGACCCTCACATTTTACTTTCATTATTGAAAGTATCTGAAACTGAAATAATCTGTTTTGATTTGCTGGATAGTCTGAGATGTTTCTTGACCATCGTAACGCAATTTGTCTTTCAGTACTGGGGAAGGGAACAGAAATAAAGGGAGAACTTGGTTGACATAAGTTATTCACATGTTAACACAGTGAGGTTCACTGTATTGTATCAGTTATTGTAATAGTAATACACAATAGTAATCATTATTGTGAAAGTAAATTATGTAATAAAACATTTCATAAACCTGCTGATCATCAATCCTTAGTCTTATCAGCTGTGTTGAAGAGCAACACAAATAAAAGTAGAAAATATCCTACCTTGTGAATACCTGATATGTTTAAACCTGGTAAATTTGCTTCAGAGGAGGGGTGAAAAGAGGATATTTCCCATGTAAGCTTTGGAAAGATACAATGAAGAGGTTATTCACAAAAAATATTTTCCTGTGTACATATATAGTTACCATGTACTTCAAAATAACCGAACCACAAGACACTGGAGGTGTAAAGAAAAAAATCAGTTAAAAATAAAAAAGCGTTTACATGCTGTTGGTAGCACTACTTTTTTAGTAAGGTCAGTCATATAAATTCAGTGACTGAGTATGTTGCAGAGCACAATTTACCTCACATTTCTTAAACCATTTATGTAAAGACATCTAGTCCATTCTTCAGAAGCTTATAAAGTTACAAGAGCTGTGTTTGTTTGAGGAAATTCAAGCAAGCTAGGAAGGTTTCCCAGCACTGAAGCATGACCTCTTATACTAGTGAACTCTTCAGATTTTCTTTTCAGTGCTGTTGTGGTTTAACCCTAGCAAAGGGCAACTAAGGACCACACAGCTGCTCACTTACTCCCCCCTCAGGGGAATGGGGGAGAGAATCGGAAAAGTGAGAAAACTCGTGGGTTGAGATAAAGACAGTTTAGTAGGTAAAGCAAAAGCCATGCACGCAAGCGAAGAAAAAGTAGTAATTCATTCACTACTTCCCATCAGCAGGCAGGTGTTCAGCCATCTCCAGGAAAGCAGGGGTCCATCATACGTCATGGTTACTCTGGAAGACAAACAGCATAACTCCAAACATCCCCTCCTTCCTTCTCCCCCCAGCTTTTCTTCTGAGTGTACATATAAAGTGTGCATATATGTGTCCATATATGATATGGAATATGCCTTTGGTCAGCTGTGGTTAGTTGTCCCCTCTGTGTCCCCTTCCAACTTCTTGTGCCCCTCTAACCTATAAAATGTCTTTAAAATGTGCACGTATGTCCACATATGTTGACTTCATTTAGTCCATGACTTTGAGCTCCATATGTTACAGTGATCACCCAAAACAGGAGAGGTTATATGTTGCATGGAGGTACTGGGCACCAAAGCCAGCTTAGATCAGGTCACTGCTGCACTTGCACTGCTGCTTGTAAGGCTTGTTCTCCATTAGTTCACGTGGTTCCTGCTATAGTAATTCCTATAACATGCAATTCAAATCTTGGGTTAGTACAGTGTAAAGGTATTGCCATTAGAGTCTCCACCATGGGCCCTTTGGACTGGGTTTAACATTCCAATGAACACCTCCCCTTGCCCTTGTTCTGGGTTGGACTTACCCACACACTGCAGTCCCTTAGGTGTCTATCTGCTCCAAGGTGAATTTTATCTGTGAGCCACAGTCTCTCCAGGGCTTTCCCTGCTGCCACAGCCATAGTTGCTTTGAGGTGCATGTGTTCCAGCGTGGCCTTATGCATGGGCCATAATGCCTTCAGAGATATACCTGCCTTACTCATGCCTGCAGTTCCTCCAGAGCTGTACTTGCTCTGTCCTGGTCTTAACCATGGCCACACGCTTTGAGGTGTTCATGAGGCATGACCTCATGTACAGCCACTAATGCTTCAGGATGTACTTGCTGCAGCATGGACTTACCTGCAGCCACAGATCCTTCAAGGTGTACCATCTTCATTGTGGAGAAGGTATGGGTGGCACAGACATGACCATGGCCACAGACACTTTGAGATGTACCTGCTCTGGTGTGGACTTACCCAGAGCACAGATTCTTTGGGCGGTCCTGCTCTTTTGTGGACTCCTCCACAGGTCACAGTCCCTTTGGCTCGAGTTCACACTGGAGTGCTGCACAGAAACAGCAGCGATGCCCTGGCCATCTGCCAGCCTAGTCGCATGGCCATTGCTGTTATCAAAATGTTCCCAGCCACAGCAGAGTAAGATGATAAGCAGTACAGCCAGCAGCAAAAGCAAAAAGCAGCCACTAATTAGCACTAGACTCTGATACACAGTAAAGGAAGCAAGCCCCATAGTAAGTACGGAAGCTGTCCGTTAATAGCTGAACAGCAATAGCACCTATAAATTTGATCTAGCACATTCCCATCAGATCTGCCATTATCTTGAATCCTTCGACAAAAAGGACTTTTGTGGTTTAACCTCAATTGGCAGCTAAGGACCACACAGCCACTCACTCACCCCTCGGTGGGATGAGGAAGAGAATCGAAGAGTAAAAGTGAGAAAATTCGTGGGTTGAGATAAAGAAAGACAGTTTAGTAGGTAAAGCAAAAGCCATGCATGCAAGCAAAGCAAAACAAGACATTCATTCACCACTTCCTGTAGCCAGGCAGATGTTCAGCCATCTCCAGGAAAGCAGGGCTCTTTGGTTACTCAGGTCTCATGGTTACTCTGGAAGACAAACACCATAACTCTGAATGTATCCCTCCTCCTCCTCCTCCTCTTTTCCCAGCTTTATATGCTGAGCATGATGCCATATGGAATGGAATATCCATTTGGTCTGCTGGGGTCAGCTGTCACAGCTGTGTCCCCTCCGAGCTTCTTGTGCACCCCCAGCCTACTTTCTGTTGGTGATGTGAGAAGTAGAAAAGGCCTTGACTCTGTGTAAGCACTGCTCTGCAGTAACAAAAATTTATCTGTATTATCAACAGAGTTTTCAGTACAAATCCAAAACATATCCCTTTACCAGCTACTATGGAGAAAATTAACTCTATCCCAGCCAAAACCAGCACAAGTGCCCAGGAATGATTTGGCAGTTTGAGCATCCAAGGAAACATTCCTAGCAGACAAATTGGAGGTAGTCACCCCATTAGGGAAGCTGAAACCATCTTCTGAAACTTACATAGACTATTTTGTGCCATTTAATGTCACTGCCTGGGAATGTTCCTGGGCAAATTAACTTAAGCATGTACCCAGAGAGGATCATTTTATCGTGAAGGTAACCTCTACACTTTAACACTACATGCTGCTTCTCCTATTTGTTCCTCTCTTTCTAGTCTCCTATGTTTTCTGCACAGTCACACATTCAAATTATGCATATATGGTGGACTGTGTTGCAGAGAGATCCATTTGTAAAGTATAGGCTAACTTACACATGGTGCATTCCATTCTGAAGTAAGGAGTATAGCCCTTATACATAGGCAATAAGTGTATTTTGTCCCAGAATCCTCAAAAAGAGAAAAAAAACCCAAAAGAAAACAAACAAAAAAACCAACAAAAAAACCCCTTTCTTCCCGCGTTTTAGAGAAAGAAAAAGAGAAAGAAACATATGGATATTTTTAAGATATGCAGAGTGAGATTCATTTTATTGACTTCATAAAAATGTATATAGTATTTTTTGTTTTCTCTACCTTTACACTTTAAGTCCCTTTGGGTTTAGGTAAGATTAAGCAGTATGTTTGGCTTTCTTTGGACCTTGCACACCAAGGTAAATTTTATCAATGCTGAATATTTCTAGCAGAATTAATCAAGAGACCGTCAAGTTCACATTCCAGCACTGAATTGCTGAATTAATACACTGTCATATGAACAAATCATTTGACAATCAAAATGTCTGTTTTATACTACTATTTCATTCTATTGCCTGTTGAAGCATTGTGTACAGAGCTAATATGTTCTAGGAAAAATTGCTATTACTGTGACACTTCAAAACACATACAACAAACAGAATGGAAAGAACAAAAAATAAACAGAAACCCAATATATTTTTCAACCCCCACCCTGAAAGCTTTGGATTTCATAGCTTTTCTATATGCTGTTGCGTTAAATTATAAATAATTTTTGTAAACAAAAATTTACATTTTTCTAGTTCTGTATTGTTTTTTCTTTTTGGTATATATGTAACACGACCCATTAACTGGTACTGGAAATAGATTTAAAATCCTGCTCCTGTATTGAGATGAAAATTGTTACAGTATATAATTTCATGATAAAACTATAGACCTAAATTTGACCTTTGTGCAAGAATTGTTCTTACATTGGATTCTTAAAGTATTAAATTAAAATTGGCTTTCCCTTTTGATGTGCTTACTGCATAAGTGAACATTACCACCTATCTGGAAAGGAGAAAGATTCAGATAACACAGAACACCTCCACACATCACTTGGACAATTGTATACTGCTGACTGTCATGTTGACTAGTGACTTTCAAGGAACAGCTCCCTACTGTAAATCTCAGAAGGCACTTTACCAGTCATTTGTCACAGTGTGAATTAGCGATTAAAGTCCTCCCTTTGGAAATCACCTGAGATTGTTAAACTAAAAGGAGATAAAAAGCCTACACGTTTCTGAATCAAGTGATTTAAAATATCTGAGTCTAGATTCAACTTGAACAAAACTTCTATTATGATTTTCTCAAAATTTGATTATGGCTTCTTCAAAATAATATTTCTCTTTCCTTCAAGAAATACTTCAGTCAATTTGTCCGCCTTTCAGAAAATATGTTAATTTTTCCGAGTTCTTCAACAGAGGCTACAAAATAAAAGGACTTAAGCAAATACTGACAAATTTATCTTGATTTATCATTGTACATAATTTTTCAAAATAAAATTATTTAAAAGCCTAAATTCTATTTTAAAAGCTTGATTTTGATTGAAACTGCTCAAGATTTTAACAGTCTAATTCACGAAGAGAGCAAGTGTTTTCATATTTGCAGTGAGACTTTGCACAGGAGTAGTTGGAAAGCTTGAGTTGCTCTAAACCCTGACAAAAATTGTTGCATGTACAGGCCAAGCCCTTTCTTATTGTGCAAACCCAACTAAATTAAAAAAGGATTAAGGAAAAATATTAACATTTGTAACACCACTGCACTGGCCACACCAAGAGGTCTGAGTTTACACTTTAGTGGCTGGTGGGTTTAGGGGTACAGTCTCATATACGTCAGTACACACCTTCCTTCTAAATTTATTTTAGGTTTGTGTCCCTAATATAGATAAAAGAGGGAACCAATTTATTTGTGTGGAAGTAATACTCTGTAGACGGCAGTTCTGTCAGCCTCATGCTAATTTCTGTTTTAGCATAATTCTTGCAACAACAGTGGAACGTTTCTTATGTTCCACTTAAACTAGGACACCCTGGAATTGAGAGAAGGACAGGAAAAGAGAAGAGGAACACTTCAGTGCTGTTACAGTTGTACCTGTCTGAGGAAGATGGTGGTGGTATGCCCCAGCAAAAGTTTCCTAGTGCAGAAAAGGTTTAAGTGTCTCAGATTAAAAACTCCCACAGATCAAGTAGCCTTCCTCCTCTGGGACATCATGATGCAGAGTTTGTAAATGTGCTTGGTACTTCAATCAGTACTTAATTATACACTTATTACTCTAAGGCTCTTATTTTTCCATCTAGAACTTGATTCATACTACTTTACATCTGACAGATACTATAATACTCCGTGGGGAACTGAAGCAGTGCTTTCCCAAATGGTTTCTGTCTTAATTTTATGGTTATTATTCTATCACAGCCAATGATTATGATTATTTTATAACAGTAAACTTGTGTGCTGCACTATGCATTACTGTCAGAAATGGTAACATTAATTCATATTGTCTCTTTTATCTGGTAACAAAGAAATAGATCACTTGGAGCACCAGAAAAACTGAAGCTTCAAAACACCTTTATTGTAAAATGAATTTGCCAGCCATTTCAGTGGTGCACATTCAGTTTTTAGACTTCAGTTAAAGGTGATCTTTTGTATTGAATTCTGATACATACAGTATGCCCAAGTACTTTACTAAGCCACTAAATGCTTTGAAAGTGGATTCTTATATTTTTTCAAGAAAATGATCAACTCAGGTCCTTCTTGGAGGCCTACACACCATCGTCCCATAATCTCTGTGTCATTGGAGAGAATGCCAATCGAAAGGTTCTGCAGCATAGATTTGGTACAAAATGCCTTAAAACAGCTTTTAAAGATTTCAGCCTCCCCAGTGCAATCATCTGCTAATTATGTTAACAGTCATCTTCCTGGTGGGAAGTAGCAGTAAAATAGAAACACTCATTAAGAGACAAAAGCCAGTGTTTATACTCATAGATAAAAACAGTGATATTATTATTTACTCAGAAGTATATCTTGAGGGACAAATCCTGCTCCCACTTACAGAGATATCTGTTAGGAAGTGCTGTAGTTGTGTGGTGGAAAGCAGGTTGCTAAGTCTGACATTGTTCTGCTTGACTTGAGAGTATCAAACTATGGTAGATGGGGAAAGAAGACATTAGGTTAAGATCAGTGCAAGTTATCTACTGAGTTAGCAAAAAGAAGAAAACTGCCTACCCCTCTGCCTGTGTCTTACAGTCTCCTGCTAGCTTTAGCCATTAATAACTACATATCTAGCAGCTAGCACAATGATAATATGCCTAGCAGGGGCAATTACATGATTTGAGCAACAGTCCTCACTGTGAATTAGTGCTGCCAGGAAAGGCTGGCCTTGCCTCCTAGATTCTGTACCCTGAGTCAAACCACTTTGTCTTTTTGCAAAGAAAAGAATTTGCCCTTTAGCTGTTTATGGTGTTAAAGTTAATAGCATTTAGCGTACTTCAAGTAGCTTTAAGTTAGAGCTCCTTCAAAGTATAGTGATTGTTAAAATATTTAATAAGGAGTAAACACTATAAAATAGCCTCC
This sequence comes from Cacatua alba, assembly GCA_024361745.1. Lineage (NCBI taxonomy): Eukaryota > Metazoa > Chordata > Aves > Psittaciformes > Cacatuidae > Cacatua > Cacatua alba. The sequence goes on along the minus strand of JANEMJ010012212.1, from coordinate 9,247 downwards.
CTCTTTTATTGTTCTAAATAGCCAAAAATGTTCTAGAGATTTTATGCTTTTTTCTCACTTTGTTTTCTCTTCCCCTTGTGACTAGAGAAAACTACAACACAGATAAAAGCAGTGTTACCAAACCAAATCTGAAACAAATACAGATGGGAAAAAACAACAAGCTGAGTTGCAAATGGAAAAATATGGTTGTATTTACTCCTTATGTGACAGCACTTGTTAATACACAGTATTCTTTTACTCTGGAAGGGATTTTAGTTTCCTATCTTCACACCAAATTAAAAAGAAGCTAAGGGCACTGTTCAGTTACCACTATCGCCTTTAATTCTTGCCATCAAGCACAGTCAGCTATAACAGAGATGGTCTAAAGGCTAAGCTCTATATATAGCTGAATGTACCCTTTTGGAAAGTGAGCAAGGTACTTTTTTCACAGTGTACAATAATCTAGTGTTTGATCACGTGTTAAGATGGGTTTAACTGGTTAAACAAATAACTTTTTAAAAGGTATTTTTATAGATATTGTCCAGTTTTTAAATACTTCTTTGTTCTCTCAGTAGTCATTAAAAAAAAAAATACAAATACAAAAAGTGGAACAAAATATTCTGTAATATGCAGATGTTGATTTGTCAACCAGGTTTTATAAAGATTATAAAAATCTAAGTAGATTTTTCACTCACCTGAGTATTATAAAAGTGAAGGTTGTCTCACAAGAGTAGTTCCAGACATCATGTATCTCACTGATGCTGCAGAATTAAAGACTGTATTCAAAGTGACCCACGTGATGATTTATTTTTATACTGAGACTGACCACAGATTGCATGAAAATTACAATTTAGCTAAAACGATACAAACAACATCCAAAATGCACTGAAATAATTTTAAAGGCTTGATTAGTTTTTACTTCCCATTTTTCCTATTACTTGGCAGCTCACAGATCACAGTCTGAGTCCAGGAAAAGACCTACAAACTAAGTTAAGTTTGTGCTGACATTATGAATCCATTTAATACAATTAATTGTGGCAGTCACTGTTTCTGACTAGCTCAACTGGTCAACAGAATGTTGGGATTTGAGTGTGATGTTGGCAGAGTATTGTATGTGGTGGGAAGAACAAGGCTGGCTACTGGAAATGTTTTGAAGTATAAAGGAAGTATCTCTGAGGGGAAGAGGGAACTTTCATGGAACAGGCAGTCTTCTAACATACACCATGGGCTAGTAAGAGACTGTTCTGGAGGACCTTAGGTTTTGCTCTTAATTTAAGACAAAAAAATAGCTGTTAGAAGATCACCATTATCAAAATTATGAGGTGAAAGTAGTCTTCTAAGACAGAGGTGACTGTGGATGTACAGTTGTCTAGCAACCTGCTGCTACTTGACTTCAGGCTAAGATGAACTGAGCATTTAGAAATTCCCTTCCATTCTAAGATGGCAGCGTCATTTTACAGTGAATAGAAATGGTCAGTGATAGAAATGGTCATATGGAGAGATGGAAGTACTACTGTGCCTTCTTGTATTGCCCTAGACATTTGATGGTTGATTATCAGACCACCTAATAGCAATATAGCCAGTCCAGTCCAGCTCATAAACACAGACCTCTCCTCATTCTACCCATATATTCTATCTAAGTCTGATCAGTGTTAAGATCTATACAAGACTTCAAGATGACAAAACAATACCTGTCCTAATCCATCTCACCAGTTAAGTTAGCTAAGGACATCTTAAATAATTTGACTCTCACCAAAGCCAGCAAACTCTGAAATTTCTGCATTCATTTAGGAAATCATATTTAAGGGAAAAAAAAAAAGTTTAGATTGAACAGGCCAATTTTATGAAGGCATCTGCTAAATGATTTTCTGAACACACTGAATAAAGAGGACAGAATTAAACTTTCAAAATATTGTAAAAATGGGTATTTTTCTTAATTTAATGAAAAGACAATTAAAGCCATGCCTTATGATTAATCAGGAAGTGTAATAGCTCACTCCGAGTAAGTAGGCTGAGATTTATACGAAGTCTGTAATTATATGTACTATTAGCTGTGGAGGGAACAGTATCAAATATGTGAAATTTTAGAGATAATAATGACTTTTAAAATACTTGTTCTGTCATATGTTCTGAGTTCTTAAATCATTGCCGCTCCCTGATGAAATATTTACAATTTGTATTAAAATGTTGTAATTTTTTAAAATGTAAACCAATAATCATATACTATGGTTGTACTGTGTAGCAAGCTGTGTTTGAAAGAAAGCAATTCGAGACTACTGTTAGATATATTGCAGTGTATACATATGTTAAGCTGAAAGTATTACTTCAGAAACCTTATGTATTTTATTCTCCACCTGTATGACAACATTGAAGGCAAAGCACTTTCAAATACTAAAGAAAGACAGGTATGTATCGATGCACAATTCTTTTAGAAAGTGTCATCAGAAGGAAATGCCATCAACATTCCTTCTTTTGATTTGGTAAATGGAGTCTCCTGACAACCTTTCCTTCCTCTGTGGGAAACCTGAGGGGGGACACCTACCACTGGTATTGGACTTTTGTTTTACACCTTTTTCTGAGTCTTTGCCTGAATATTCCTCCTGTTTGTATTTATCTGTTAAATATTTGCCTTTGCCTGCCTGTTAAACACGTGATCATGGGAGACTGAAAGCATATACAGCTCCCATAAATTCTGGGAAATTGTGATAATCTCAGATTCAGCTCTGTATTTACTTCTCAGAATTGTTGGCATTCTAATGGCAGCTTTTGGAGTATATATATAATTGTTTCCGAGTATATATAATTGTTTCCGGATTGCAAGTCTACACTGATTGAATATGAAACTTTAAAAAAAGAAAAAAAAATAAAAATACTACTTTTTGTAAAATTACCCTAGTCCTGGGCATGTGTAAAAAGCATGTGCAGTATCACTTTCCTTTTTAACTTTTTAACAATTCAGCTCTATCTGGAATCTCAGATAAGTTCTTTCTGGGCTTGTTAAAGTATCTATGGGAAGTTCCTGACTAATTTAATTTGACATTTTATTACTTTTTTTCCTTTCAGATCAGGTATGGTTCCTATAATCTCTTACCCTCTAATAAAAAAATATTGCTAATCTAAGTGAAGCTGTAGATAAGTAGGGAATCGAGCAGAGTACAGAATGAATGTACATGAAATGAATGAAACATTTAAACTAATTTTATTTATTGCTTTGCATGTCAGAATCTTGGATCCTACCTAATTTAATATTACTTCTACCAGTAGAAGGAAAGATATAACTTGCAGAGAAAATGTCTGCACGAGAAAAAGTTAGTTTAAACCATCTGATGTAAATGTTATTCCATGCTTCAGTGTATTTTGTGACAATCAACAGTACATATTTTTGGAATAGTCCAAAAGATAATGGTATAATATTTTTAGTTACTAAAAATTCTAAAAATAGCAAACTTAGTAGCGTTGTCTTTAAGAGTACTATTATTAACTACAGGTATTTCTCCTTTGGGAATTCTGGTGGCTATTACTAGAGTCAGGAAAGAGCTATAAAAACTAGACTTCACTGTGTATTGTTGTGTGTGTGTTTTTTTGTTTTCTTCATAAATGGAGCTTATATGAAGGTAAAGAATGTTCAGAATTAGCTAAATATTTATTTTAGATGAGGACTATGTATGTATTGACCACACAACTCGGTGGTAAATTTCCATAATGACTTTCAGAAACTCTGAAGAGGCTATTGTAGTCTTTCTCTCAAAAGAACCTGAAGAAATGCTAAATTGTTATATTGAATGAGGACTAGATGAGAAGTAGCAGGCGGCTTTATTTTAATTGGAAGTCTAATCTCTTCAAAGCTGAAAAATCTTTTTCAAGTACTTTTCTGCTTCACAGATCAAGTAAAGAGTCACACTCCAAAAAGTTCTATATCAGTTTTCACTTTAAATTGTAGAACAAAAAAGAAATTTCAGCATTTATTCCCTATTGCAAAACCTAATGTAGATAACCTGTAAAAGGCATTGTCCCCTAGAAATTATACACGAATGGAAAATACACCAATACTATTCCTTACTTGCCATGCACCCCTCTTCTCCTAAACACTCCTTCACCTCTAACTGATTTAGAGTTGAGACTATATATTGTGGAAGCAAAACACCAATGATTTATCCATCAGATTTGCCATGCTACCTTAAGTGGATTTGTACAAATTCTGATCGGTGCAGCAAGACTGTAAGATACTACGTCAGTCTTGTACGATACTGTTTTGGTCAGAGTTTCATTCACTATGTATCATTAAGTATTCATCAAAATACTGTAAAAACACTAAATCTGCATGAAGAAAGTTAGCCACAACGTGTTCTGAGAGTTATGGAGAAACTTTTTAAGTTTTGGAGCTACTTTTTAAGTAACTTGCAGAGATTTTAATCTTTTTGCATTATCATCTTCTACTACAAGTAGACCTGTTTATTTCAATGGGAATATTTATGTGTCTTAGTCTGAGCAGAGAGGTTATTTTCTATTGAAGAGATAGCATATCAGGCAACACAGTATTTTGCTTAGTCATTAGTGACAGCTTTAGTCATTGCACCTTGACCTGATGTAACTTATTAAGGCTCCAGATGTAACTGCAGAGATTTTTGAATACATGGAAAACTCAAAGCTAGCTTCAGTTCCCCTCATCACTAGAATAAATATGGGCATACTAGGTAAAAACCACATACAACTAATATAAATGAATGTCCTGTGAATTCATATTATTTTTTCATTATAAAATGTAAAATAATATTCTATTTTAAGTCTCAGTTTGATAACTACATTTTCACACCCTACAAAGTTGGGATGTATGAACAGCTAATAATTACTGGCCCCTTTCTGCGCTACTCTATACTATATTGAGGTTCACAGAGCATTATGCCAGTGAAACCCTGTCTTTTATGTTGTATATTTTAAATGGCAGTGCTACTAACGGGTACTGTTAGGTCCTAAATAGAATATTTCAGGTGACATTTTAGTGACCAGTGTCTGACAATCTGAAAATATTCTAGAAGGCTGAGAAGTTCACAGAGAAGTCTTGTGTATCTGCCAAAATATTGAAAATAATGCATTAATTTGTTGTTATTCAGTATTTTCAGACTGGCGATGCTTTGAACACTTTTGAAAATATAACTGCTCTACAAATCCAAATCTAAACAAGCAGATATGAAAATGATAACTGGATATTGTTGCACTTACAAACCTTAGTATCAGGTCCCATTTCAAGTGCTCTCGCCCCTTGTCTAAGAGAACTTAAACTGGCTAATATGCAGTATCAGAAGCCTGGGAATTTTAGTTATATTATGAAGCAAAGAATGTCCAGCATTTCTTTTAACTTCATTTATTGTAATTTGGAAACTACCTCAGGCTGAAGATTACAGTGTCAAATAACGAACTGAAACTTTTTAACTTGCACGTCAGCTGTGTATTATTTTACCAAAGCAATATAGATAAAAGAAAAATAAAAGGTAATCATTAGCAATTTCATTCTGCAGCTACATTATCTGAACATATAATACATGTACCTAGGAATACACAGTGTTCTGACAGCCCGTTCCAGCTGTTTTCCTTTCCGCTTGCCAAAGTAGCTTATCCTGTATCTCAAGTATATGTCTGTCCTGTTTGATCACAAAGCTGTGTACCAGCTCTGTGTACAGAGGTCAGAGTCTGGTTATAAATGCCAGCGAACACAGTTTTACATAAATGAGCAATATATTCACACCACTGAATAACTGTTAAAGTATATAGGTTTTTGTTACTTTGTGTTGCAACTGAATATATGTGTACAAGTTTCAAAATATTCATTGCTGTTACTTATTTTAGTATTTTTACTGTCTGGGTTCAAGGCCAATAAAGATAAATTTTGTCTTGCTTACTCTGCTTCTGATTTATAGGTACAACCAGTCTCTTTACTATGTCTGCAAGAAGTTATCTAGCTTGTTCTGTTAGGATTCTCTCTGCTCTATCTAAAGGAACATTGTATGTTCATTATGAAAGGGGATTTTGTACTATTTTATTTTTCAAGTTAAGTTACCTTTCTGTTCAGTCAGTTCTTATTCTTTTTAACTTTCAAGCTAATTTATTATATTGAAAACATTCAAAAAAAGAAAAGGTGTGTTTCTGTAGCTGAAATAGCATTTTTACTGTTTCCAAACGAAAATGTCTTCTGTAAGGACAGGCACTCACTTTGTGTTATATCAACCCTGTTTATTTACTTTTTGGGTTGTTTACTTCTTTTCCTTATTACAAGTATCTAATTTTTTGCCTTCGGTATCAATCTCCAGAGAGCCTTTTCAAATGCTTTATAAAAGTTTAAGTACATGATGTTCACTTCAGACTTCCCCCTTATCTATCTCTTCCAATTATCTCATAATGGAGCAGAGTGCTACAGCTCATACTCTATTTATATCTGTCATTCGCTTCATTCTTAGTTTGTTCCCAGGCTAAATCCAACTTGTAGGTCTTGGCATGGGTGCCATTTACTCTTTTTCATCTCGTTGACTTTCTAACAAATACTTATATTTTTATCATTCCTAATGTACATTATAAGACTATTTGATTGCCTTTTTCCATGATTTTATTTAGCTGCTATTTTTAATTTTTTACTGTTATCACTAATACTGTGATTACGAAATATGTCAATTCAGTATCTGGCATTGAAGCCTAGTACGTGTGCCTGGAAACTCCTGACATTTTAGCAATGTTAGGAGTATGACAGCCAGAATATATAAAACTAAGAAGAATTATGGTATTCATTGAATAACATTAACCATATACCTGAGAATATTATACATATGCATACTGTTCACACCCAATTAGGAACTGTGTGAACATATTTGTGCTAAGAACATGGCTTATGCAACTTCACAGAAATTGAAATCACTCCACACTGAGCATGATCTCCCGTCCATTTGAAATATTAAGGTGCTGTCCAATTTAAGTGGCTATAAAATTGGATCCTTGAGACTCTTACATCTAAATTTTTTTTAAAGCAAAGCATTCATAGGAGTTCGTAAAGAGAAAAATGGGAGGAACAAAAGAACATTGGAAGGAAAACATTGTGATATACAAAAATCTGATTCTGAACTTCATACATACTTGCTTCATATTTTTATTATTTGTATTTTGATATAATCCAGAGACCTTGAATCTAGGTCAGACCATTATAGAAAAGCACTAGAGAAACAGAGGAGCTTGTAATTCCCATTTCAAAACGAATGTGGCATAAGTCAAGCAATGTGCCTCAAGTAGATGGAGCACAGGACCAGGATGTATAGATCAAATATGAATCACACTATAAAGAGTTCAGGGTACTGAGCTACCCCTCATCCTGAAGACATGCAAAAGACTGATATTTGAGAAGCACTTTCAGAGAGAACATTTGAAGACAGCAAATACGAAAATGGAAGAATGCCGGAAGGGAAAATAGACAAGGTTACAGCAGTAAATGGAACACAGCCTTCCTCTAGACAGAACAGGGGCTTGATAAACTTCATGCGTCTATACGTGTTTGTGCAGTAGAGTAGGACAGGGGATTCAGCTGTTTACTGTGGGTAACTACTACTTCTCCAGAATCAGTTTAGCACAAAAAAGATGTGCTAAATCACATTAAAGCCTCTTTTTAGGTGTACTGTGTTTATGCATCTTCCTCCTTGTATTTCTTTCAAACACAGTTCTAATTATGCCTGTAGAGGATCAGTTTTGAATTTTATGAACAGTACAAATTGAAATAGGAAATGTATCATGCTTTATTTTAGTAAGCTAACAGTGTTTCAATTGACTGTAAATTTATACAGCTGCAAGTTAAGATTGTTTTCTAATTCTCACTGTTAAAAGGGTGAAAGCTCTTACAATATTAATTTTTTGCCAGTCATATTTTCCTTTACTCAATTAGGTTTCTTTTAAAATTGAAGAGTATCTGCACCAAGGCAGACTATTTAGTCTGTTATTTAGCAGATTGAACTGGTCTGTTTGGTAGGTTATTTAGCAGGCAGTGAAATGATAATGCAAGAGCAAAGCAAGTAACACACTGTTGCTTATTTTAATACATCCTCATTCTGTTATACCCTGTTTTCCAACTTTCCCCTCCATCAACACTCAGCCCATTCCCATGTCCTCTCTATTTTGTTCTTACCATCACTATAATTATTCTTGAAACAAATCATCAGCATTTTCCTAATGATACCAAAGTGCTCCTGTTACTGTGTTCTGAAGTGCTAAAATGTGCTCTAGAACTTACATATTAGTTAACATTATGTAAATATTACCTAATACAGGCAGCGTGATTAAGAAAAGGTTGCAGAGAAACATCTGTACTATCTTAGACAGAAGTAACTTATGTTTGTGAAATGGGCTCTGACTAGATGATTATTAGCATGATCACATAAACAGCTTCAACTACCCCTGTAGGAGTTATAAACATCCAAATAGTGACAGATGTATGATTTTTTCATAATCCACTTGGAAATATTTCCGCACTTAAGAAAACTCATTAGGGATTTGGTCTATAAAAATATTGTCTCCATTTAGGGAATTTTGAAAATAAGATAATCACGTTTGTCCAGATTTGAAGGAGACAAAAATGAACCAACTAGTTTATTTTTTTAAATGCTATTTATGAGTATATGAATTTGCCAGTTGCAAAAAAATCTGAATGAGTGTGTAATAGAACTATGACAGCTATCATTACTATATTATGAGTAACATAGATATTTTACAGAATCAGTGGAAGACCTTTCCTCAAAGGCTCACTAGCTAAGGACCAGTGATGGAAGTAGGTATAGCCAGCAAAAGTCTGGTAACGAATACAGAACAGTTTATTATGCTAAATCAAAGTTTAGTTTTAAACATAGTTACAGATAATACCATTAAAAAAAAACTCAATAGCAATATAAACCCAGATATCTAGAATCACATTTATGAATGCAATTCCATAAGCATCACACTGTACAGTTCTAGACTAGAGTTTTTGGTTGTCTTCTCCCCACCCACCCTTTCCTCCCATTATTTTCATTATCTGGGCGACTGAAGAACTGGTCCATTAAGTTTGTGGCAGCAGATTATTTATGCTGCCTTTTACAGCAATACAAGGAGATAGTTCACGATCACAGCCTCTTCCACTATCCCAGAGTGTTTGCTCTTGCTATGCCTTTGCATTAGCTATGATACTCTCCTGGGTTCAGCAGTAGCAGTCATTTTTCTCCTTCTCAGTAGCTGGTGCAGTGCTGTGGTTTTGACTTTCAGCCTG
>JANEMJ010012211.1:0-12238 GCA_024361745.1 Cacatua alba | reverse complement strand
TGGCAGGGGGGTTGGAACTAGATGATCTTAAGGTCCTTTCCAACCCTAACTATTCTATGATTCTATGATTCTACAATGACAATCTGATGTCACCCTTGAACAAGACCTGTGGGAGCCCCTCTGAATGGAGCAGAGAGATATTTGCAATTACAGCTACATCCTGTAGCTACAATAACTTTCCATCAGTAGTCATGGTTTTCTTTTCAATTACAGATACCTATTGTTAGAAAATTGTGTGAGGGGAAGGTGACTTTCCACAGATCCCAAGTACTGATGACTGTGGTATCTTCCATATCTGCTCAAGGGCTTGAAAATTATCCCCTTTATTTAGATGCCTGACGTGTGGCTGTTTTGATGATGTATGTGTTCATACAGTACCTGTTAATGTCAGAGCTCCTAGTGTGTGCACATGTTCTGAGTTGGTTTTTTTTTTTGTGGTGTTAGACAGATGCTACTGCCGTGAAGTTCTGTTTTTCTTTCTTCTGCAGTATTAGTACAATGTTAATGCTCAGCTATTAACTAACTGGCTCAGGTATTAATGCAGGTACAAGAGCTAATGAAAAAACTGATTTGAATTCTTCGTGAGGGGTGGATTTTCTGAAAGAATGTCTTATGTTTAGTAGAAGCATTGATGTGTTTGTGTGTCTATATATAGACACTTTCATTAAGAATAGGACTGCCAAATTGGTAATGTGTTCATTTATTCAGCCATCCTGCTTTTTAGAAGAGATGCTGTCAGTTAAAAAATGGGTGTTTTGCTTTAACTGTGGCTTGAGTTTCAGATGCTGTTTCAGTATTTCTTTTGGCATGTTACCTAGCTGTTCTAATGACCAGAAAGGTAAGGACATGAGAAGCCTCTGCTTGTCTTCTTCACCAATGCTAGCAGTGGCTTTTGAGGACCCTTGCTCTACTGAAGGTTTCTGCTGTCTGGCATTGCTCTCTCTGGCTGCTTTCATGACACTTCTTGTTCCTGTATCTGATTTTGTTAGCATGAAGGGATTCTGCTACACCTTTTGTAGAGGACTGGTATGCTCTGTTTGCTTGTATAGGATTTGAATGTATTCTCAGAATGTACAGGTAATTCAGTCTGTACACGTTTTAGCAGTTATAACCCTGGCCTAATTAGGTGTAGGAGGTGGCAGTTCTACTTGGCTGATCTGTTTCTTTCTCCAAGGGAGAAAATTACTTGAGTCTTCATTGAAGTCCAGGTGAACCAAAATGCAGGGTGAGATTTGAGGTGAAGGGGGGCAGTACAGGCAATTCCTTTTCCTTGGAAAGCTGTTGTTCTTCATGTGTTATTTAACAAAAGATGTTGTGGTCCTGATGAGCAACTGTGTATGTTTAAAAGATCGTAAAGTCGAAATGCTTGTATTGAAGGATCAGTGTAGAATTCCCCCTTCTGTTGGCTAAGGCATCGCCAGAAGCTGCCAGCTGGAACAGAAAAACATGGCTTTCAGAGTAATGTATATGTATATGTATAATACCTATATATTTTTAAAATATCTGCCTATAAATGTCTCAAGGCTGCAATTCCTCAATCTAGTTAAGTGTGCAAGTCAGACTTGAACTGTTAAGAGCCAAGAAATTCCAAAGTCATTACCAGCAGTGCTGTCTGCTCCTATTGTAACAAAGATAACGGGCTTTCTGATGTCAGTGAAGCATAGGAATTCAGCTAGAAAATCTTGCGGCCTTCGTTATTTTTAACTGCTGGAATATCATGGCTGGCCGCCTTAACATTTGATGTTTCTTGTGTTTGTGTGATGAAACTTACGCTTGAGAACAGTACAGTATCATGGGGAAGGTGAAAGGAACATTGATTGCATGCATACACTACAGCAGTGTTTACTGGCATAACTGTTTAAGAAAGCATGCAAGTTTTGGTAGTTACGTTCTCATCTGTAGATCAGAATCTATGCACTGTATTGTGACCATAAGTGCTTTGTGTCTGAGCTTGATCCTAGTATCAGGAAATGCAACCTAGTTTTGCAGTGAATGCGAGCTCTTCTATTATGTGGAAATTAAGCCTCAATAGATGTGTAGCTGCAAGAAAACATGGGAGGACACAGTGCTGCGTTTGTGCATTCACTGTATCCTCACATTGTGTGTCCCATAAGAATTCAATGGAGATTGTGCATGCAGTCCGAAGTCTGGCATTTTGTAGCTTTGGTAATCCATTTTCTTAATAAATAAATAAAAAACCTAACAACAACAAAACCCCAACCAACCAAACACTGCCACAAAAAAAAAAAAAAAAAAAAAAACAAACCAGAAAAATAACCCTCCACTGTTAGCTACAAGTACTTGTGTTTCTGAACTCAGGACAAGTAATGCTGCAAGAATCTGGATCATTTACATGGTGTCTTAATGTTTTTCATAGCGTTGTTACAAGTAGTCATGTGGACTCATCAGTCAGCTCTTATGTAGGAGATAGAAGCTGCTCCTTTAGTCCCAGTAAGATAGTGAAGTTTGCCTTGCAGAGGAAAAAGACCTATAAACAAAATTACTTTTCTGCCTCTGATCAGTGTTCTGTCCTTGTGATGTTCTGATACCAAGCCTGATGCATTTTTCCTTAGGCTAAAGGACTGAAAATCTGTCTTAGGCATCTGGTCCGTTTGACTGCTTCTGGGAAGGCGTGAAGGTTACAGTAAATGCACAGTAACTCAGAAACCTTGAGTTTCAGTAAGCTCTTCTGCAAATCACAGTTTTTGGTAGCTAACAACTTTTCCAAATCTAGACAGATTTCCATAGAAATAGGTAAGAGGCTGTGTGTGAAATTGTGTTGCCATAATAATATCTTCCCTCCCTCTCAGTCTGTTGAGATGTTTGGGGTGTATGTGTTAATAAGTTGGAAATACATATTAGGTTGTTAGTCCTATCTGTGTCCCTCTCCCATTCTCAAAAGCAACAGAAACATTCCAAAATGTTGAAGTTTATGACTGTATGCTCTGTATGACAGTCTGGTTTAGTTTGAATGTTCTTGAATAAAACACAAAAAAATAAATCACTTTGGGTAATGTGTTAGAATGAATGTGCAGATGATCAGCATGGGCAGGTGTATGCTGCTGGGTTCAGTTAGAAAGGCTGAAGAAGTCATCTAGAGATCACTGCCTGTATAGCTGAGAGCCAGGATAGATTCCTCAAGGGACAGTCATGCTTGACCAACCTCTTAGACATTTCATTATAGAAATGATTCTGCATTCTAAGTGGTACTTTTGGAACTATTTGGCTTAAAAAAAAAAAAACAACACAAAAAAACCCAAAAAACTTTGGGGCTTTTTATCTGTTATAAAAACCATAACTTTATAGTTGGTGGAAGGACAGAAGAGCAATGGGGGAATGCAAGACTGAAAAATGGTCCTGTTGCTGAAGAATTTGTATCATAGGAGTGGTACTTGTGAGCATCGAGACAACCTGTTGCTCTTTCTAAGGTGAAGCCTTCCTAAATTAGTCCTGTTCACTACAGAGGAGCATGGCTATTCTATAGCTATTCTGTAGCTCTTCATTGTGTTCTGTCAGGATCTGCTTCCTGAGAGAACATCTAACTGCAGATATCAAAATAGCGTCATACTAGAAGTAGTGTCATGTGGGGTGGTATGTGTCGTGGGGCTTTTTGGTGACAGTTACTTCTTCTCATCAGAGATAAGAAAGCTGTCTTAGGAAGAGGAGTTTTATTGATGTTGGATAGAACAAAGGTCACAAAAGTCAAGTAATATTTTAAATCGGGTACCAGAATTTTGCAAAGTTAGTAATAGTCTTTCCTGGTTTTGCAGGGAGCTTGCCCAAACTCTTATATTTTTTTTTTTTTTTTTTTTTTTTTTTTTTTTTTTTGGTACTTAGGATTTGTTTTTAAACCTAATCTATTATTTTCTCCTTGCTTTAGTGATGTTCTGTGGTTATTTTGCTTATGTCTTGAGCACAGTTGGTGTTTGTACCGCAGACTTGAAGAGAAGTTGCCAGAGTCCAGTACTCTCTGACCACATTCCTTTAGATGTTCCACATGTGGAGGGTGTAATGTTTAATATCAGATTTACATTACATCTGGAGATGTAACGTTGGATTTCTGATTTAGCAGAGCAATGCAAATATACTGAAATCACTATGCAAATATGCATTACATCTGGCAAAATATAGCAGTGGCTGTATACAGTTCAGTTTGCAATACCAGGGTGATTCCCATTGCATGTCTCTGTACTCATCTCACCATTGTAACACTGGGCATCCTCTGTCACTGGGAAGCAAAGTGTGAGTTGAAGCCAACTCAAGCCCCTTGCTCTCTTCAGAATTCTTCTGTTGTTCAGTTTTTATACTCTGTGTTGGGCTGAGCCACATAGTTCCCCCTGCTGGTCTGGCTAGCTCAGGGAGGCATTTGCACTCCTCTGTGAATTCAGTGGGAGAAACGTTTACACCATCAGTTGGTCCACTCAGCCGTTAATAGCTGTTTTAGCAAGTCACATAATGAACATCACAGGGAATTGACTGGGATGCTCTGCCTTGAGAAGGGCTGTTCTCCAAAGAAACCTCCCTGCCTGTGTTTTCATTTACAGAACTGTCTTATGGTCAAGTACCTACTTACAGTTCTTTATGTGGGAGGGGGTATGAGTTTGGCTAAACTAACTTTTTTTCCTCTCATGAGTAATGCAACTTCAAACTATCTGTTAGTAGATCTATTTCTTGCTTAGGCTGCCTTATTTGGAGAATTCGGTATACTGGTAAGGAATGTTTACCTAGGAATTCTGGCAAAGTGTCTGATTGCATTACCTTGATAGCTGGGAGGTACCCAGCTTGAGGGTTACCTCAGGAGCTGATTTACTGCATGAATTTTAGCATGGACATGCTGACCATGATTGCTCAGTTAAGAGTACTTGCTATTTTCTGTTTGCAGTCAGAGCAAGACCAGGTTCTGGATAACTGAAGGCAGAATATCTGAGGGTTTTGAGGTACAGAAACCCAACCATGCAAATCTTTTAGGGACATTTCTGCATCTCCAGAGAATGAGATTTCCAGGTAGGTAATTTGTTCTGTGTCTTCAGCTTGACTGATAAACTGTGTCATCCATCAAGAAGTCAGGAAATAATAATAAAGCCTGCATTTATCCTGTTTATTGGCTTTTACTCTGACATTCTAATTAATGCTCACATCTGACTAATTTTTTCCTGTGCTGTTTGTTGCAGTGCTTCATGGCTACAGCAGGGTACTAAACAATATTAGAGGAAACCTATATCAAGACATATAATTTCTACACAGCTGGTTGGAAAAGCAGTTGTCACTGCCTTCCTGGTGCAGCATGGCATTTGGACTTGGTGTTCTCTGCCTGTTACTATGGGCAATAACAGGTAGGATTTTGCTTCTTGTGTATCTGAGTCACAAAGAACAAGTGAAGCGAGTGTTCCTGGAGTGTATATGCAGTTGTGAATGAAATAAGGCAAGAGCTGGGACATCTTGTGACTCCTCAGTGCTAACAGCTTCATAACTGGCAGTTGATGGCAATGGAGGAAGGAAGTTGGGAGCTGTTTGGAGCCAGTTTCAATAGGTCTGTTTCAGGGCAGATGCATGGGGCAAGAAGGAGGAGTGGGAGAGTTCAGAGTTTTCTTTCTTTCTCTTGCAAGACAACAACTTAAGAATGATGTATTGCTTATGTTCTAAGCTACCTTTTTTCTTCTGAAATATCATAGGATGGTTGATTTATGAGAAGCATAAATGCATTTGTTTACATCTCTCACCTCACCATCTGCTTTACAGATATGTATTTCCTTTCAAAGCCCACAGGAAAGTCCTGTAAGCTTCTGCTTCAGCCACAGAGATAGGTAAATTACTTTCTTTCATAATCAGGTTAAGAAATAGTAGTTCTTAGTACTGCTTTTGTATCATAGGGAGATTTATTCTGGTGCAGGCAGTTTTGACATGGCAAATACTGAACAATATATTCAAGGATGGTGTGTATCTCTTTAAAAGAGTGTCTGAAATCTGGTTGTGGAGATACTGGCAGTATTGATATTAGCAAGAATTAAAAAAATAATGCTCAGTTACCTGGCTTTCATCTCCTGTAGTGTAAACAGGATTGGCTGTTTCATGAGGAAGAGCATTGCTAATGTGCTAAGGTTTGCATGGAATTTGGAAATACTGGATGTGGGGGAGTAGGTATTAACTACAGCTGAGGGGTGATGGGCATTAACTACAGCTGTGCTCATGGCTGATTTGCAGTAATCATCAAGATCATCCTGGGCATCTTATAATGCCAAGCTTTTTGAGGAGAACATGGAGCTGAGGTTTTTGTTGCTGTAGAAAACAATAAGTATGCCTTTTGTAAAAAAATAAAATGCTCTCCTGTGAGATACTGAGTACCTGTTGTAGGGTCCATGTCAGTATCTTTAGGAAAAAAACCCAGCCACTTCAAAAGAAGGTGATAGTGTGCAGTAAATACTGAATTTTGGCTGTGGAGAATGACACAGTTTTATGTTTTTGATAATGATGTTAATTGCTAGCAGGCTAGAATATCCTCCATGTTCATATAGAAAGTGTTTTTGTTCTTTAACTGCAATTTTGCTATGCTTTCTTGATATACCTGAGAACAAAACAATTATGCTCAGACTGCTGGCCGTATTCCAGGCTTCTCCCTGGATATCAGGTACCAGAACACAGTGTTTAGGGGCTAATACATTCTGGTATCACGTATTATTTTAGTACAAATTTTAGTATTTATTTCCATCTTGATAATTTGCAGTATTTTCCATCCAAGTGAAGCTCTAAACTGGAAGGTACTTGCTGATTTTCAGGATATGTTTGCTGAAATACGTCAGTGGATGCTTTCCTATGTTAAGTTAAAAGGAACTGCTTTTTAGTGCAAGCTTTAAGATGAATTGACTTGGGCTCATTAAGCTGCTAGATGTTCATTCTGCAGTTTTTCTCTGCACATGAGCTTGTGATTCTAAAAGCTACTTAAGAGGAAAAAAAGTTTTCTTACCACTTGTTTTAACGTAAGATAATGAGAAGGCTGGCTAATAAGAAAGGCTTGACATTGCATCAATCAGAGAATAGAGAAATGGGCTTAGTATGGAATATATTCAAAAGGATATTGAAGAATTTGCTGTGATTTGCCAGAGGAAATTGAGGAGGGCTACTCTCTCCTGTTTAGATCAGATTTGTTTGAATCTTTTGTTTGTGGTGGCTGTTGGCTAATAGTTTTTGACTGCTTTTCATGAATATGGTGGGTTGATGTCTGCTGGCTGCCAGATGCCCAGCAAGTTGCTCTATTACTGCCCCTTCTCAACAAGACAGGAGGTAAAAATATGATTAAAAGCTCACAGGTTGAGATCAGGACAGGGAGATCACATACGAGTTACAGTCAAGAGCTAACCTGACTAGACATAGGGAAGGCTATTTAATTTATTGCCAGTTAATTAGAGTAGGATAATGAGAAGTAAGAACAGATCTAGAAATACCTTCCCTCTACCTCTCCCTTCTTCCCAGGCTCAGCTTCATTCCCAGCTCTTCTAACTCCTTCCCCCAAGCGGCTCAGGGGAGTGGGTAATGAGGGTTGCAATCAACTAATTCATAACGCTTAGTCTCTGCCCCTTCTTCCTCCTCACACTCTTCCCTTGCTTCTGTGTGGGCTCCTCTCCACAGAGCTGCAGTTTTTGCCAGGAGGCTGCTCCAACATGGGCTCTCCACAGAGTCACAGCTTCCTTCAGGTCTTATCCACCTGCTCTGGTGTGGGGTCCTCCACAGGCAGCAGGTGGATATCTGCTCCACCATGGACCTCCATGGGCTGCAGGGGGACAACCTGCTTTGCCATGGTCTGCACCACAGGCTGCAGGCGAATCTCTGCTCTGACACCCGCAGCATCTCCTTCCCTTTCTTCACTGACCTTGTGTATGCAGACCTGTTCCACTCCTCTTTCTTGCCTGGTGCTGTTGTACAGTTTTTTACACCTTCTTAAGTATGTCATCAAAAAGGTGATGTACCAGTGTACCAGTGTTGCTGATAGGCCAGCCTTGGCCAGCAGTGAGTTCCTCTTGGAACTGACATGGGGACAGCTTCTGGTGTCTTTCTGCAGAAGCATGCCTGCAGTCCATTTCCTCCCACCCCCTGACTACCAAAACCTTGCCACATAAACTCAATACAATGGGTAAAAAAAAAATATATATATATATTAAAATAATCTAGAACAGTAGACAGATCACCCAGTGGATCAGATGCATACCACTGACTAAAGTTTGTGCCTTTCAGGAGGCTTGAGCTGGATGTGGCAATAGATGGTGGGTACCATGTATACCCTGTACCATGCTTCTGCCACTCAGCATCTCGTGCAGTTTGGATGAAGCTTCCCAAACGTGCATATGCAGCTCCTCATTTCTCCACGTAGGCAGTCCTTACAATGCCAGTTTCATTTCACTGGCTTATATCCATTCATTGATGAAATCAGCTTAAATTGAAATAGATTTAAATTATTCTGGCCATTAATAAAAAGCAATAGTTTTAAGGCTAATGCATCCAAAAAATTATTGGCTCATCCTCCCCCTATGAGAGATAGAAGACACTGCTTTCTACCACAGGAAGAAGAGTTTGCTTTGTAACTGGGAATCCAACACCTTGGAATCAATTCATCTTGAGCAGGCATATTCTAATCTGGCATTTGAGGCAGACCTTCCAAATAGTGCTACTGAAATGCATTTCCGCAAATACAATAGCGTTCTCCTGACTGGCTCTCAGTTTTCTCTTACTGTGTGTTTATATTGTGATGCTTTGTTCTGAGATTAGCCACTCCAACAAAAATGCAAAGATGGATTGGCACATAATTGCAGTCACAGGTGTTGAGCAGCCTAGTCTCCTGTTTTGAACTCCATGAAGCCCAGCCATAGATTACATGGCGTCCCAGAGTCTGCTAGACATCACCAGTATCCTTTTCTTTAGTCTGGGAGAGAGGGTGTTTCCAGACGCATAGCAAGCCATCAATTTTCAAAATATTTCACTACTGTTGATCTTGGACTTTGAAGAATAAGATGAACACCCTTTTCTTACCGTGTATCTAAGTCATGAAACACATGCCAGGACAAAGGACACTTTAAGATGTAGGCATGTCTTTGAAATCATAATGGAACCACTAGCCTGGGTTTGCAGTGCATTCTTTCTTACTTATACTGCCATGGCTACATGTTCTGGTAATGTGTTCTGGTTCACACAGGTCTCTCCAGAAAGGCAAGATGGTTTAGTGTCTGATAACTACATTTGAGATTATAGTGAGTTATGCAGTATGCCAGGTTAGTTCCTATTGTCCACATCTCTGTTGGAAGTGGTTGGGTGTTTCCCTGTGAAGGGATGTAATGGCTGCACTGATGCATCTACCCATGTAAACTATTTGTTTGGTTGGTTTTTTTTCTTTTTGAATTGAAGTTAATCTACTTTGCAAACTGTACATTGATCCCAGGTACTATGATGCCTGACAGGTATTTCAGTAGCTGTATTCAGACCACATATTGTGGAAGAGTGTACTACAGTTTAGCCCAGAAGATGTGGTGGGATCTGTAGTGCGGTGGTTGGACACGGTGCATGGACAAGAGAATCTCTGCATCTCCAAGGATCTAGGTCATGATCAGACCTAACCCCTATTGCCAGCTTATTCCTACTCTTTGATTTTATTTTTCCTGCTCATCAGTTCAGCAGATTTGAGCTGGAATCAATCAGTCAAGCTGCCTTTTCTTTTTCTCCTGCCATATACTGTTGTGAATAAAGAGGCTTCTACTGCCAGAACTTAACTGTTAATGATGTGCAGAGCAGGCAGCCAACTTTGTCTTCCGTTACTGTGCTGGCTTCACAGTGGTCACATCTTGTTTTCATTGGTTGAGTTAGGAAGTCTAGTTTTAAAACATGTTAAGAAGAATGTCCTGGTTTTACTCAACTGATTTTTGAAGCATGATCATCTTTTTTTTTCCAAGTTGCATTTGGCAAGAGGAATTCTGAAGGGCAGTTATAACCAGGAAAAAAGCACCTAGAAAAGACATTAAAAATTGACTGAGATACACAGTATATAGATTCATGCTTGATTTGAACACTTCACACTTGGTCTGTGATGCGCTTAAAAATAATTCTGATGACATACTAAAAGTACTTCACTGCAGAGGAAGGAAAGATGCTCTGTATTGGAGCGAGCTCTTGTGATTTCGCATGAACTAGTGGGTAAAGTGGCAGAAGTTGGAGAACTTACCCAGTTTTTATATAAAGTTCAGCGATTACATTGGTATGAGTGACTCTTCATGAAGTTCAAGTGAGATGGCAAATGTTTCTCCTATGTAGATTTTTGCTGCCTTCTCCCTCAAATGAAACAGTGACATGTTATAGCATTTTATTTGAGTTTTGTTTTAAAACATGTTTTGTTCAGTATGCTCTCATAATGGAAATGGAGGTATCCCATGATTTTTTTTGTGCATGTTCCTAGCTCTGTTCCTAGGTTTAAGTATTGGCAACTCACTTTCATTTCTTATGTATTTGTAGGAAGGGAGTAAAAAGTACTTTGCAAAACATATGAAGATGCTACTCTGAAAAATCCTCCAAAGTACAAATGCTACTGCAAAGGGACATGTTGGGGGAAAAAAAAAGTAGTGGAGTAGTGGTGAAGTTAGTGAAAAGAAATGAGCTTATTTTAGCAAGGTACCACCTGTCTTTATCTTGTTTCCTGTGATAAGCCATTTTTGGTCACAGTAAACTATATTATGGCTTGGTTGTAGTGTTGTGCATTATGTTGGTGGTGTTGTTTCAGGTTCCAGTTGTGAGCAGTGCAGAGAAGGAGTCACGTACTCAGGTGCAGTAATATCTCCCAACTTAGAAACCACTAAAATTATGCGAGTTCCTCATGCTGTGTCTGTGTCAGACTGCATCGCGGCGTGTTGTGACCTCTCTGGTTGTGACTTGTCCTGGATGTTTGAACGACGCTGTTACATCGTGAACTGCCAACACAAGGAGAACTGTGAACCTAAAAAAATAGAAACCGTAAAATCCTATCTTACTTTTGTGCTGAGGCCTTCTCAGAGGCCAGCCTCACTGCTGGGATTTGGGCAAGTGATCCCAAGCATGGTCCACTCTGTGGGACTCCAGAATGAGCCATCTGAGGAAGTGAGTAGCCTGAAGGAGCTGTCTCTGCTTGGCAAAGATCCCAGCCTTGACGAGATACCTGAATACGTTGATGATTATAAAGAGTTGGAACAGGACCCTTTTCAGATGAGCATCAGACGTGAGCAGAAGGAGAGCATGGATTATGCTGACTGGGGCCCGATGGTGGCAGGTGAAAACGGCTTCAACTATTCCATGGGTGATGATGGAGATAACCAGGAAGAGATTGTTGAGAAGAAAGGAGAGTCTGGGAAAAGGGAAAGCCTTCTGAATAAAACCAGCTCTGAATTCCACTCTGTCACTGAACACTCCATAGAGAGGTTGTCATCTCTCCCGGAGATTACACCATTCCCTAGGAAGACATTTGAAAGTGAAGCAGCTGTTCAGCTTCTTCAACAACCTGATGATGCTTTGCAAAAAGAGGTAGGTTTGCCCCTCAGGAAGCAGGCAGAGTATGGTGAGGCCAGTTTGCAATGGTTTTGTTTTTCAAATCAAATTAGGTTATTGCTTTGTAATGTAACAAGTCTCAAATGACTTACAGTCCTGTTACAATGTAGAAAAGACTGAAAGCAATTAATCTGTCTTAATAGGCAAATGACTTGCTAAAGGACTCTTCTGTCAGATAAGGAGCAGAGCTGCTTTTGGGACACTGGGGTTTCCTTGGAAATGTACAGAGGGAGTGTGCTTGGACCTCCTGGAATGGTACTATGGTATTCTTCCCTTCTGACTCTTGGTGTCTCGTCAGCAGTAGTCAGCTGAGCAATACCAGTGGACTCTCTAGTATCCAAAAGCCAAGACCAGTAAATATAAGTTCCTCCATAAATAAAATTAAGCCTATTTTATGGTTTCATGCTACTAATGCGTAGCAGTGTTACAGATGTAATGGAGCTGAATACCTTCTGTAATGTTTTTAAAACACATTAGAGAGTCAGGATAAGTAAGAAGGGACAGTGGTGGCTTTGGACCATGATGTACAGCAGGATAGAATAGTTATAGTTAGGGTTGGAAAGGACCTTAAGATCATCTAGTTCCAACCCCTCTGCCATGAGCAGGGACACCTCACACTAAACCATATCACCCAAGGCTCTGTCCAGCCTGGCCTTGAACAACGCCAGGGATGGAGCATTCACAACTT
>JANEMJ010012210.1:0-10043 GCA_024361745.1 Cacatua alba | reverse complement strand
CTAAACTCACTTGTCTTCAGTGATGTTATTTTGTATACGTCTGTGTAAATGTATATGTATGTGTGTGTATATTTATGTACTTGTAGACAACTTCTATGAATAACAATTGTCCTGTCCAGTCTTTTAAAGAAAAATAAATCGGTATTAATGCAACTACTGTACTAAAAATTCAAGCACACTGGCACTGACCAAGTGCTTGACATTGAAGTATTAACACCAGAACATTTCTTTGCTGTTGCAACTTGATGTCTGCCTTCCTCCTGTCACAGCTAGCCAGTTCTAGTAGGAAGGAAAACAAGTACCTCTCTGCATGTGTGTTTGGTACTCCCAGGGCTGTAAATACTGTTTTTTACACCAGAGAAAATTTGCAGGAGCAGGGGCAAATTCTGATAATCATTTCACAGTTCAGAGGTCCGAAGGCTGGAGACACAGAAAGATAAGAAAGGGGATTACTTTCATTAGATCTGAGAAGAAGAATCAGAATGGCTGATACAAGTCAAATTAATTTGAGCATGGATTTTCAGAAAAAGCTTTCCAAGTAGTGAGGTCCATGAAAATATGAAACAGCTGTGTTGTGCGGATTATTGTGTGGCTGATGCCATTTGAAATGTGACTGGACAAAGAGCTCAAGTACGTACTATAGAAAACAATCATTTGGCACTGGGATGGAGTAAATGACTTAATAACATGTCTTTTTCCTTGTCTAATTTCTGTCTTCCATGATTGATTAACAGTCTTCTGACTGCTAGTTTTATATGAGCTGTTATAAAATCCTGTAGCATAAAATTAATCTAAGTCTGACTCAAGTGCAATTAGGAGCATGTGCAAGTAACGGCAGCGATGCAGCAGCAACTGGCCCCAAAATGTAAGAATGAAACTTTAAGATAAAGAAAATTAAGCAAGGCTTTATAGGAGGCAAGTTCTTTCTCTGTGCAGTAAACTTGTTTCAGCCAGTACCTTGCACCAGAAATTCATTAAATCCTGTATCCTAAATCCATGTTCCTACGAACATCAGACGCAGATGAAACTTGGCTCCCCTGAGGAGATTCATTGACCTGATTGGGACTACTTCCATGAGATGGTACACCCTTGCTGTCGTAAAGCTGGAAGACCTTGTACAGACACTAGCTATGCTGCTACAAATCACAGAGATGTGCCCAGTGAGTCATTGGCACAGCATGACACAGAGCTCAGGTCTAGTAAATCAACTTTTTCCCTTTGGGAAGAAAATGCTTTAGGTGTTCTTACAGAGTTCTTGAGTAGTTCCTTTTGCTTCCAATTACAAAAAAAAAAAAAAAAAAGTAAACACTCACCCCAGAACCTGACTTTGCCAACACTTGTTAAAATCAATTATACTGGTGTAAGGAATATATTTGTGAGCTGTGAGGTCTAAGAGAAACAATTTCATGGTAACAAACTACTAGCATACAAAATGTATACTAGGAAAGGCACAGAAATGCAGAAATTGAAACTCTGCACTGTCAGTCTTTGAGAGATTTTTGGTAGAAAGGTAGAAACCTTAGTTTGTCATCTAATTGTCTAGGTTTAATATTATTTAATACTATTTATTATTTCCACTGATTTTTAGCAAACGGCCAACATATACTGATAGATAGCTTCAGAAGTGGCTTTAGCTATCACAACACCAGAAACAAGCCTGAAATTCAAGTCTAATATTCCTTTCTGGTTTTTCACTTTCAGCCCAGTAGGAAAGCAAGTGCCCCTCTGCATGGCCTCCTCTCCCATTGCTCTCTTGCAGCAGAACTCTGTTCACACCTGTAGATTCACCACTAAAGCTTTAGAGTTTAACAGGAGGGTTTCCTCAGTGGCCTATGCTCAATACAACCCATTTCACTTGAAGGCAGGGCTATGTCTAATAATGGAAAAAGATCAATTTAGCCACTGTCTTCATGTTTTCAGACAGTCTTTGTGCCTGTCAGTCACATGTATGTCCTGTCCGTGCAGGGGACAGAGTAGTTTTGCAATTAGGGCTGTGAAGTACTGTTGATGAACAACTCCCATTAACATCATGACAGTTCTCCAACAAAACAAAGACAAAACAAGATTTTTCTCACACTTTGCAACTATGAGTTTTACCTTTTGGGAGCTGGAACAATAAAAGACATTGTTACAGTCACCCACTGCCCTGGGCAGCAGCAAGTCAGAAATGACAGTGTTCATCCTGCCAGACCTCCTTTGAAAACAGATTGCACAACAGCACCGATAGCAGTTGTAATAGTAACAGCACAGACATTTCTTTGTGCAACAGTAACAATTAAGAAAATCTCAAGCATTTTCTGCAAAGACAGAACTGTTTGAGTCAGCAAGAAAAATGAAAACGGCTCCACCATGGAGGTCTCTGTAAGTGCTACAGCTATCAGGGCTTTTCTTTTTCATTCTTTCTCAATGACAGGCTTTAACCCTAAGAAAGAAGGAGGAGAAGCTTTTACTTTCCAGTTTACCTCATCCAAAATTATTTTTTTTTTTTTTTAATTTTGATGACTCAAATGCACTTTTACAATAAAAGGACTCTCCTTGGAAAGTCCCACTTTTAGCCAGTTACTCGTGGCAATCCGAAATATTTTTTACTGCACTCTCCCTTCAACTGCCCTAGCTGCCCAGTAAAAGGCCAAGAAAATTAGATTAACTACCCTATTTACAAATTTTAATGGGAAACAATTTCTGTCAGAAATAAAGAGCATATCATATTTATAAATTCATCGTTGGTCCCTTCTCTCCCCACCCTTTTCTTACTACAGAAGACACATTCACTTTGGTTATGCGTAGAACTGGCTTTTCTCTCATAAGATCTGGCCAGGTCTACAGTAGGCACATTTTCCAGCACAGCAGTATCAACTAAGTTTATTTTTATTTTAAACATTTTTTATATTTTCAAGAGCTTCATGTAGGTATAGTTACACTGAGATGGAAAATGCTTTTGCCACTGTAATTTATTCCACTTGGAAATCAGCATTTTCTGTACCAGCAAAATTACTTTCTTTTCTTTCTGGCCAGTGGAAGCTGCACCCACACAAGGATAGCTTGCCAGGAGAGTCGTATTGGTAAACTTTTCCTCATGCTGACCTGATCTCCAAAACAGTATTGCATAAATAATAGAGGCAGGTGGGAGCAATTATAAGTGAATGCCAAAAAACTGCAGCTGAGTTCATTCTTATGTCAGAAGCACCATGGTGGTGTGGTTCTGCTATGGGTCAGTTATTTTGGGCTGGGTGGAGGAAACTACAGAAGGAGATGACACACTTCAGGATCACTTATATTCTGCCTTTGGAAATAATTTTACAGTTAAAGCTACTTTGAAAAAGAAACAGCCCAGATTATGGCTTGACTCCAATTCCCACGTGGTCAGGACCAGAAGCTAGAAGTCATGAAACAAAAGGAGAAACTCTCAATGGAGTAGCTGAAGAAGAAGAGAGTTCTTTTTAGTTGAGCCAGGGAAGAAAAGGAGACAAGTGTGGGATGCTGGCAGAGGGAGACAGAAGCTTAGGTGGGCTGGGCTAGTATGAACACACAGCCTTTTGAACACACGTCTCTGTACTGGCTCCCAGTGTATGTTGGATGAAAATCAAGCTATTTGCTATAATTTCAAAGCCATGGCTGGCTCTGTTCCTGGTGGTCTTCAGCACTGCCTCATTTTGTCTTTTACTGCAGCTTTACTGCTGGTCCCAAAGGCTGGACTCCAGCAAGGAAACCTTATGTGCTCTTCTTGGGAGAGGACTTTTTGTTTGGAATTTGCTAGCTTCTGTAGCATAGTAGCATCCAAGATAATTTTTTTAGTTCTTAAGTTTTTCTTGTCCTGTTATGTGTTCATTTTTGCATGTGTTTAATTCATGTGTATTGGGCAGGGCTGTTAATTTTCAAGGGATGTGTTTGGCATAGCCAGGGATGAAATCTGTTCTGAGCCAACTGTTTTGAACTATACCAGTTGTTGACAAATGTTTCTTTGAGCAGCTGTAAGGCACCTGGAAATTGTGATGAATGTCACAGTCTAACCAAACTAAATAATGCCTATATAGTATGTAGCAGATAACTAGCAGTAGATACTCAGGTTATGACATTTGTAAACTTACGCACTGCTTTACATAAATAAGGAATGTTGTAAATATTTAGATTCTTCTCTGTATGAAAGAATAGAAAGCAAAGTGTGTACTGGAAATGTCAGAGAAGCCTTATATAAAACAGAAGTTGGGACCATTTGGCAATATTTTTTACTTTCTTTTTTAAACTAAACCACTGGACATAACCAAGTGTTGTTCACAGGTCTTCCATGATTTTCTGGATTTATAGACACTCAGATTTTAATGACTGTCGATGAAAAGCTATACATGGAATTTATAGTGTGCCAGTGTCTTAACTTTACATGAAGAGAGATATTATCCCTACTACAGTGATGGAAATTCATCCAGAATTAGCTTGAACCTTTTGCTATTAATGCCTTGTGCTTGAAAAACATTTCTTGCAACATGTTTCTACTGTATCCTGTTGGACTCATTTTACAGTCTGACAATGACATTATGGATTGTTTAATCTTTCCTTTTTGCAAAGAGAAGTCAAGGCTTGCCTTCCTACTAGAGCAGTGTTTCTTCTGTCAACAGAGGGTTAATGAATAAAATTGTTTTCAAGGTCAGATTGGCAAGTTAGGGTTATAAAAAACCACCTTATGCTTCAGCAGTGATAAAGCAAGCATTGCAAATCAAGTTTTGCTTTTCTCTCTTAAAACCATCTGATAAAAAATAATAATAATGACAGAACACTCTGACATGCGTCATAGATTTGAAAACTAATTTGTACTCTTCCATTCTATTGCATTAGTGACTAGCTTCCTCTTTCTGGAAAATAATGTAAGGATACAAAAATCCCTCTGCAACAAATTATAAACTTCTATTCAGTATCAGGATCAGTTTAGGTGTTCTAACAAAAGGCCCATGTAATAGAAAATGATTTTATCTTGGTATATCATTTCCTTTCTATTTTCTTGCTTTTTGGTCTTGATAACTGGAATTACTGTACCCTTTTAACTCCTTACACTTCCTATTGAATTTAGAGTTGGTTCTTGGTTCAAAATGAAAATTGGTCAGTTATACAATACCTGGTAAAGCATCAGTTACTGATGGCTTTGTAGATACTTTTGCTGTTCAACCAGCAAGACCCTTAAAAGCTTTTTAAAATAGCATATGAGGATTAAATTGCATGCTGCAAAAATCTAAGAGCTGCCCTGTCCCTCCCCATTGGTATGCTTGAAATAATGTATAGCTCAGTAGTACTTCAGATTATGCTTAATGGTAAATTTAGTCAAGAATGCATTTTCACACTTGTAAGGACATCCTTCATTACAGTATTCATGTGCCAAACTGCCTCAGCACAGCACAGCACCAAGTAAACAGCAGTAACGATCCCAGTAACAGCCCTATTAATAATCTGAGGAACCTGAATGGAGAATCTGCTTTTAATTTTGCATTATTTTCCCAGCTACTTGTTCCAAGCACGTCTGAATTTCTTGTTTGGTTGTCTTTTTTTTCCCCAGCCTTCACTTTATAATATTCCTACTTACACCTCCCAAACAGCAAACAGCATGCACAAAGATGATGGTCGTATTTTGATATCCACATACTTAAGGAAGGCAGTTTTACTTTTGCCAGTAAAACAGAATCATACATTTTAAGTTGCTTTGTTGTTTTTTAAGTCACATTCTCCATTGTGTAGGTTGATCCACATGTTCATGTGGTGATGTAGCAATACAGTCTAAAAACAGAGTTAACCTGATAGTTAAGCAATAAGGAAACTTGAAGAAGTGGGAGAAAATCAAATTGATTTCAAAGGTTTATGAATTGGAAAGTAGGAAAATTTTCAGGAAAACAGTGGAGAAAAATTAACTTTGATAAAAATAATATAAATATAAAAGAGCTAAATTAAAAATACACATAGCACCCTCAGGCCTCTTCCTGTTTTATTTTCCTCCATCAAAAAACTTCTGACTCCAGAAAACCCAGACTGAAGCATCTCCATCGTTCTTGCTTGTTACACTGTGCACAGGAAAAAAAATTTATTTTATTGTAAGCAAGGACTCAAACGATAAAGAACTTTAATTAACATTCTTCAAGACATAATTTTCCCCTAGGAATTAATGGAGCCTCATCACTTTCTCTTCTCTCTGTTGTAAATCTAAAGGTATAGATAAATCATAAGCATATTCGAAGCACACCATATAGTTGTGTCCCATTTGGCTCTTTACGTGGTATATTAAGATGCATCTGAGGAAAATGGCATGCCTTTGAGAGGTCTGGGGTAAATCTGGTCGTATGCCATCTTTTAGCTAAGTTTAGATTACAATAAGGGTTTGAGAGTACAAGATACTATGTATAGCAAGGGATAAATACTTGTGAAAGGTAACTAAATCCTGCATTTTGGAATTATCACTGTGACCAACTGCCTATGAAATGCTTTTCATTTTAATGTATAGTGTGTCTGTATATAATTCTAGATTTGTATTTATATCTGCAGCCATATGCTGCTAGATTTCCATCTCCTGTTCAGACAAATTATTCGAGCTGCAGTTGCCAAAGCAAACAGAGCTCTTTTTTTTCTCAAAAGCACTGAATACATAACACATGACGCACTTCATTCTTTCTTATGTGATAACTTTTAATATAATAAGCTACAAATATGCACAATGTGTAAATGGGCAGCAAAGTTAAAAAGAGAGAGGGAAGTAAAGGACTCGTACATTTGTTACTGGCTACTAATCACAGCAGCTGTTTGGGGAGGACTTCTCAGATAAAGCAAGAGACAAGTACATGTTTTGTTATAAATCAACCTAATTTCCTGCATCCCAGATTAGACTGGAAGATGTCATTGCTCACCTGATATTGGTTATTGGCAGTGTCTGCTAGAAAGTTTTCTGTAAATCACTGGAGGTTAATGTCTTGCAATCTGAGGATTACTTGGGGCTGGTTTGTTGGTTTTATCCATTTTGTGGTGGTCTACTCGTTGGAGTGGGATTCCAGAGCTGAAGCCTAACTATTGAAGGAGAGGTTACCAGTTTAATCATGAGTATAACAAGTTCAGAGATTAATTGCAAGGCAAAACACCAATAAACTCATTGATAATACTATCAATATATCAGCAGACAAAGCTCCAGAAAGGTGTGTGCCATATCTCATTGAGACCTTGTGTTCATCTGCTGATTTGACAGCAAGCCTTTTTCAGTGGAGCAAACCTATACATATTTTCCAGCCAAGAGTTATGAGTGGGAGTTTTGCCTGATTTCAACAACTTAGTAATCTCTCTTTTGGCTGACAATGAAGCAGTATGAATATTTTTTTGCAAATATTTGTCTGGCAGGGTACATATTCCACTGTACAAAAATGTTTGAGGATAAATTAAGCAGCATTGTCAGCTACACTGCCATCAACATGCTCTCATGGACTTACCTAACTATTTCTTGAAAAAGCATCATCACCTCCTGTTTATCTACATGTCCTTTGACATCTGATAGCTGCTTGCATATCTCAGTTAGAATTCAGTACAGAAAGTGACAATTTGTACCAAAAAACTGGAAAAAAAAAAAATAAATCAGCAGTGTAATAGTCAATCTGTTTCTAGGGTGAATTTTGTCTCCATTAACTTTAATTGTATAAATATTGGAGATTTAGTTTAGCATGGTTCTCTAGGCTCCACAGGATGACAGTAGTGATGTAACAGGTTTTAATATAGACTATAGGAACTTACACATGGCGCTGCCCCGTCACAAATTGTTACCACTCTTTTACAGCTCAGTGCTTTCTCCTGTTTTTCATAATATTTGTGGTAAGTAGCCTCCTGTTGAGGAATGAAGCAAAGGACAGTGTAGTAAAAGGTTAAGCTGCTCTGTGAATGCTACTGGAGTTTAAAAAGAGATGATTAATATAAGGGCAGGGCATATACAGAACTGAGACTGAGTGTTCTCAACCTCTTTCGCTCTTCATGTGGAATAAGGAAGAATGAGACCAGGATCCCTTTCAACTCAGTGAGGTCCAAGAAAACATCCATTAGTGAGAAGGTGTCCCTTGCTTCTAGCTATTCTTTAGATGTAGGCCAAGATAACTGAGTTGAGGTTATCAGTGACAGTATGAAAAATGTATATTCCCCTTTCCTTTTTCCAGGTCTCAACAGCAGGGGAGGAAGAGCACTGAAGGAAGCTTGTCTCAGCTGTGCATGCACAAGCTATATTCTCAGAGCAAGATTATCTCATCCACTCTGAGTGGTGTAAAAGATAGAGGTCTAATCCAATGTGGTCCTGTAGCTAGCTCCTGTAGTTGCTAAAAAGAGGTGACCTGCTCCAGCTACTCTCCACACTGCCATGATCATTCTGCATCTCTCAGCCACTCACACTATAGCGAGCGGCAGATCCTTTCCTCTTTGGGCTGTAGACAAAAGCAAGATTCCTGTCTTGGCCCAGACAGCTTTAAATGATTAAAGGTGGCTTAGACACACTCTAGAGTTTGCTAGTGGAACCTGAGTTGTCTAACAGAAAAGATATCTCCCAACTGAAACTGTGTAATTATTGCATCCTGTAGTGTAAAGCAAAGTCTCTACTGTTAATTGCACCAAATGAACAACAGCAAAACCTTTGCCTTGGCAAGCCTGTATTTCCTCTATCCCGTTGAAGAAAAGTTGTCAGCTGTGTATAAGGAAGTTAGCTAACTGTTCAGATAACTCGAATATTCACATGCAGGATTTCACAACTACGTTTACTCTCATTTATTTTCCAGTTGATATAAAGCATAAATGTAACCAAATCCGGTTGTAAGCATGGTCAGAGAAACCGCGATGTTCAGCCAGTATGTGTACATGATTAAAAAGAAGGGACCCTTAACAGAAATAATTGAAAGAGAAAAAAAATACAAGACATTTATAGTTAGTTGCTCAGATGTAAGTAAGGCTGATGTTTTGATAGCATTAAATAATGAGCTGTGTTGATGTAAGAAGGTGCCATCATTCAAACTTAATCATGTGTTTCTAGGTTTCTTGTGCCAACTGAGTCCCTGAACTACTTAAGAATTAAGGGAATATTTGTAGAAAGTAATTAAAATGTTAGCTTAAATACAGTGATCACAAAGATTACATAGAAAAAGTTATAATTTCTCAACTTGTTTGCTCCTTGTCTTTATGCTGAATCACGTGGTTACTGGCATTGAATTACTTCTGACTGTGAGGCAGTCAAAATTCTTGAATAGGGATGTATGTAAATATATTAATTATAAAATTCACTGATATGGTGAGTTAAATCCTTAACATTTCTTTCAGTTTGGTCTTTGTAAATCAAACTGCCACCAGATTTCACCAAATGAAAGAAGGTGCTAAAGGAAGATACTGTTTGGTTCATTGTTGCTGCTGATTAAAAGCAAGGCATTTAGCTACTAACGGCAAAAATAGGTTCGTTCTTCATATGGTGCCATGAAGTTATTGGTTCTGTTAGATAGCTGGGTCTATTTTGCCTGATGAAGTATGAAATAAACAGTTAAATGAGTTAAAGTAAGCAAAGACAGATTTCTCTTCTAGGGACATTGTTATCTGCTATAATCCATGGGGTTTGAACAGCAAAACCAGAACACTGCCCTGAAAACCTCAACCAGAATCATTAGGTTTTTGCAACATTATACTGGGAAGACTCGAGATATAAGGAGAGTTTGCAGAGCTGGCAGTTAGGAGGAGAAAGACATCTTTTTTTTCTTCCCATCTCACTGTATTTTAAAAGTAGCAGAGCCACAGTGTAATGGTAATAAAAGCTTTTTGTACAGCCATTTTCCATTCAGTCTTCTATCAAAACTTTGTACAAAGTATAGCAGCACCTACAGTCTGGGTGAAAGGATGAATTTTAATATTTTCACTCCCTGTTTACTTGCGAATTCTAAGTTTTTTTGTGAAATGCTATTGGTAATAAAGTTACTAAAATCAAAGGGAATTATTTTTAGTGTGAGGTGTCCCTGCCTATGGCAGGGGGGCTGGAACTAGATGATCTTAAGGTCCTTTCCAACCCTAACTAT
>JANEMJ010012208.1:0-47920 GCA_024361745.1 Cacatua alba | reverse complement strand
CAGGCTGGACAGAGCCTTGGGTGATATGGTTTAGTGTGAGGTGTCCCTGCTCATGGCAGGGGGGTTGGAACTAGATGGTCTTAAGGTCCTTTCCAACCCTAACTATTCTACGGTTCTATGATTCCAACACAAAATGCAACTTCACTCTGTTTCTGCTTTCACCAAATATATTGTAGTTTCCAGCATCTTCAATGCATCTACGCCAGTCAATATGATTGATAACCAGTTGTATTAAAAATATAAGAATGAAGGTGACATCAGACTGTTTATGAAAATAAGTGAATTATGTATGTCAAATGAAACAAGTACTTCAAACTGTGGACTAAATGTTGCTTGGCAACAGAATGCTTGACTAATGCTGGGGTGTCTTTGAGACTTATGCATTTGTTAAAACAGTGCAGAAGGGAAAGCATTGTAGTAACAGTAACAAGCATCTCAATAACGTTATTTAAACATCCCATACCCATCTGTTGCTACTGAAAAAAAAATAGTTATTGTGAAAATACAGCAGCTTTAAGTCACAGCCCATTTGCATTGGATAGCAGCTGCAGGTATTCAGGTATTAGATGGCAGGTATTCAGGTGGACATTTTAAGAATTTTATTTTCTTCTAGGTTTTAGATTAATTTGACAAGTTCAATTACAAAAATAAATAACACACAAATATTTGCTCCATTCAAATGCAATGCAGATGACTTATGTCTTATCCAAATAATCTAAAGATAAGAAAACTGAATGAAACCAGTATCTTCTGTCCAGCATTTTATGTAAGATCTATTTTTAAAGTACATACCCATTGATTAAATTTGTTTTCCAGGCAGAGACTAAGGAATCAGGTAATTTCTAAGGCCTTGAGCTGTTGGAATATTTGCATTAATCTGAGAAGGTGCTGGATCACCCATAACTGAAATGAACATTGGCCAAAGTTCTACAGGTCTAAATCCAAAAGGAAAGATCTTTTAATGGACATTTTAATTAATTTTAAATTGACTTAGTGCAGAAAGCAGGAAGACTTCAGTACACATTTTTGTAAGACATTTTATTTACCTTGCCTTCTAGAATTTAAGATAAAATTCTAGCCCTAGGGCATTGGAATAGCTGCCTGTGTAGAACTGCTAAAATTAGAATAGTTCTCCTAAAATGTACAGTCTAAATTTATCTCCATAATAGTGGGTTTGTATATTTCTAGCTGCCTGTCTTAAAATAACTAAATATGATCAAATTTAATAAGCTAAGGACATTCTGAACAATTTCCCTCTTTAGAGTATTTTAATTTGGGT
This sequence comes from Cacatua alba, assembly GCA_024361745.1. Classification (NCBI taxonomy): domain Eukaryota; kingdom Metazoa; phylum Chordata; class Aves; order Psittaciformes; family Cacatuidae; genus Cacatua; species Cacatua alba. The sequence goes on along the minus strand of JANEMJ010012208.1, from coordinate 46,641 downwards.
TAAAAAATTTGAAGCTGCTTTTGAAATGAGGTTGTGTGTGACTTCAGAGTAATGTTCTTCTATGGACTCATAACATATATCAAAAGATAATGTGTTCTACAGATGGCAAAAATATGCTTTGTACACCATGACACAAATTCCAGAAGGGTGATACCTGTACACTGTCACTGTTAATGGAGTAATGATTGGTATCAGAAATTATATCTTTGAGTTTATTTAAGGAATTTTCTTTTGCACTCCTTAATATTCCTTCAATTTTTCTTCATACTTGTCTTGTGTATGTCCTAATTAGACAGAAAAAAAGGCATTTAAATGCATTTCTGGAGGACTTAGAAATTCAGAGTTGAAATGGAAAACCCATTTGTATCTAACGCTACATCATAAACTCTTCTAGAGTGATACTTACCTTAGGTAAAGCATTGTAATACCTAGACACTGCAAGATAACTGAAAACTGAAATTTTGTTTTCAGCTATTAAGTTTCTTCTTGTTATAGGTTTATATTAGGCGGTGTTCAGCATTACTTTGATGTATGGTAGGTATTTTTGATGCTTCAAAAGTTAAGTGACCATATATAAGTGCATGTATATACAGCAGAACTATCCAGTCACAGAATACACACATCAGTCACTCCAATAGCTTCACTTTCAACATCAGCAGGGAAATGAAATCATCATAGGGAACAGCAATAATCTGAGGCTACAGCAAATGTTTTGCTTTAAATACAGAACTTTCTTGTCATGTACACTAATCTCACCTTTCATAGGAGGAGGGCTATTTTGCCCAGGTGTGCTACCCTCCCTCCTTGGTCATTTTCAGGCATTTCTAGCCCTGCACAAAGACCATCTGCCAGCAAGATGTATATATAGCTTAAAAGTATAATGCAGTTATTTATTGGCTGATGCACACTGAGTTATCTACGATTTAACAAGCTACCAGACTAAGTGCTAATATGCACTCTGGCATGATGAGACACCCAGAGTCTCTGCTGGGCAGGCAGGCACCAGCCTGGAGGGGAAGGGCCAGCTTCCACTGCCCCTGAAACAGATCTTTTTCCACTGACTCAGTTTTTTTCCTTCAGGATTTTATAATATTTCGTGCTGATGTTCTTCCTCTTGAAACCTTGAGCTGCTAATGATCCAGTCCCAACTATCCTACTCTGTCTGCAGTTTTACCTTTCTTATCTTGCATACCTCTACTCTGCAGACTTCTTCTCAACTTAGCAGTTTCCTCGGAGGTCTGAGCCAAGGTTATGAAGCTGAGCCATATCAAATCTGGGTCTTCACAGGTAGCTGCACCCTGTGGAGAGTGAGGGAGGCAGTTACAGAAGGGGTCACACACAGAGATGGGTACAGGTGCAATTCATTTCATGACTAAAAACAGCAGCTAAAGCAGGCCTGACCTCAAAAAGCTGTTAAAGCTGCAAAGCTTTCCAAAGCCTGCTGACTCCACTTTCATACCCTCCAAAACAATCAATGCTATACAGCACTCCCACCTTGGTGTCATCTACCCCTGTAGAGACACTGAATCTCTTTCAAATGCGAGGCAACACCTTGCCCACAGGCCCAAACCCTACGTTTTGGCAGAGCTGATCTCTTACTGGACTCTTATTTGTGTTTCAAATAGTTTCATGGTCACCACAGTACCAGAAATTAAAGTCTGTATGGGAAAACATGGTTTCATTTCTTTCCCTTCAGAGAAGAGAAAGAGAAAATGCTTTTGTTCTTTACCCTCTGCATGGCAAAGAAAGATAGTTCAGAAGTAATGAGATCTTTCATCCTTTCACCTCTTTCACCTCTAATAGGAGACAGGAATAAGAACAAATGGAAATTCTTTTTCTTTTGGCAGAGATGTCAGTCATCTCTGAAATGAATACATATCTGGAGTTGCTGCAAGCAGAATAAACACATCATTGTATTTCTGATTAAAAGTCTTCTAGCTAGTGAACATCCAGCAGTTTATTATCTCCTAGTTAGTTCTACAGTGCCCACCCTTGAAAATATAGGAAACCTTGACCATGAGTAGTTTAGCAGAGGGAAGGTAAGTGAACCACATTCCCCAAAGTACAGAGTTTAAAACAATCATGTTAATTTCATCAGGTAATTTTCATGCTGATCCACTGTAGGTGAAAAATGACCACTGTGTCCCAGATACACGTCTGCCTGAGTCTGAGAGTCAGAATGTGGTCCAGAGACTGAGGAAACTTTGTGCAGCTATTGTGTAGTTAAATTATCTTCACTAGATAAGAAGCAATTTTGCTTGTTTGCAGGAGCCACAAATGAGCTACAACAACAGGCCAATTAATTCTCCATACCTTATCCCTTTCTAGCTTTAGCAAATGCCAGACACTTCAGACAAGATAATTGTATGGACAGTACTTTCCCAGAGGAAGACAGCAACTTCAGTTCACATGTTTAGGTCTTCTTATAGGCAATCAAATAATTATTGTATTATGCTTTATTTTTTATCTATCCAATTACAGTTGGTCTGGACATGAATACGCATTTATCGACTAAATCAATAGTCTTAGCCACATTACAATGCACATAAAATACTTACAAGAATAAAATCAGTTATTATATTAACCACTTGCAAAGAATGGTCAGGCTAAGCTTTGAACTGACATTGCCTCATTAGGTTATATTCAGATTAAGAATTAGACAGGAACAAAAGGAAGTAATTATTTTTTTTTTATTAGACCTCCATTTCCTTTCCACACTTTAGAATAACTAGAATTTACTACTAAAAGAGCCAGACAGTACAATTAAGTTTTACAGCAACCATATTAAAGTTTTTAAAAATTGAGCTTCAACTTCCCCATAAATCCCAGGAGTACTTACAATTAAATTATGCTTTGTCATCTGAAATAACAGAATGAGATACATAATATGCCACACACTCTCTGATACAGGAACCCAGCTAATCAAGATCATGACCTAGCACATTGCTACTTCAAAAATACATGAGCAGTGCAGTACTAATATATCTGGAAACACCTCTCAGCAGAGAATGTATGCGTGTAAAAGTTATTTCATGTTTCTTCTTCCTGACATCAGCACTGAGTTACAGCAGAATGAACACTGTATGACAAGTAGGTTATAGAATGGATTTTGCCTTTTATCTCTTTCCAGTTGTGGCATATCCATGAAATGGTAAAGTTCCTTCCGCAGGTATTAGGTGCTAAATAAAATGTGAATAATTTCTCTCTGGTTTTCTATTCTGAATTCATTGCTAAAAGCCTGCATTGTATTTTTAGTTGACAGCTTTTCTCTTCCTGAACGCAACTTTTAGAATATCACTGTATTTCGGAGGCAATAACCAAATTAATAACTTGTTCACATAATTATTTTAGCAACTCGGTAAGTGATTTGGCACAGCTATCTTTCTGAGAAAGTCTTTTGTTACACATTGAGTCCAGATGAGATAAGACAAGTCTGTTTGCTTGCCTCTGTTTTATGCATAGTGGGCTATAAGCTCTCTGAAGTTCATAAGGGTGTTCTTAAGAGTATATCCTGGGCTCTATAGCAGAAAATTACTTATAGGAAAGGACCAAGTCCAAGTGACAAGCCCAAGGCAGCCAACAGAAGGCACTCTAAGTTCACATCAAATCCCACTCCTGTCAAGGAATTAGGTGACTTCCCCTAATGGTATAAATCTTTATGTTCTCCTTCATAAAGAAAGCAAGAAACATCAGATATTTCTTTCAAAATATGACCAGAAAAAGATTGTGGGGATAGTGCAGCCACAAACAGCATTTGCTGTTTCCAAAGGTGAAAGCTCGAGCTGCTTCTTTGATGAGATATTTTCACCTCACAGGAGAGTAGTCTACCTTTCAGGCTAAATTATTCAGAAGTAGAGAAGTTTGAGATGAATAATCTCCTGTTATTCAATTAATGCTCTATTGATTAAGCTGTTCAGTCAATATTAACTTAGGCACAGAGAAATGTGAATGAGAGTTAGGCATGACACACCTTGCTGACCTGCTCATGACAGGCAAGTCTGAGGTATGTCTCAGTATGTCCAGAAATAAAACTTTAAGCTTCCAGACAAATGCACAGACATTGCACAGTGACTTGCGCAATGAATTCTACAAGTCTGAAACAAAGCAACAGTTCTGGATTTGAAAAACCTAACAAGACTTAAGATAGACAATCTGCATCTTGAACAATCTCTAAGAAAACTGTCAGCTGTTGTAAGTGCTGTTTAGTTAGGTACTATTTAAACACTTACATTCAGATCTGATTAGTTGGTTGGGCTTGTGTTTGATTGGTTTTGTTGGTTTGGTTTTGGTTTGTTTTGGGGTGGAGGGGGTGTGAGTGTTATTTTTTTGTTTCTTGTGTTTCTGAATCACTTAACATATATTCTTGTGACATTAGGCAAGGAAACTTTCTAATAAATAATTTCCAAACTTTCAGCACTGTGCTATCCCATGTGTCCAATGCTCATGTCCACAACCCCCACTCAGCTGCCTAAATACTTTCCTTTCATCTCCAGGTTATCAGAAAATAAGCACTCAAATCCTACATACTTTGAACATCAGTTTGTTATGCATGCTCCAGAAACAACTATTTCTTGATGCTGCTTTTGCTGTTGATGCAAAATAAACAATACCACAGCACAGGAAATGTAAGTTAGTTGACTCAGAGCAGTTAATGTAAATGTCCCAAAAAGTTCTTACAGAAGGACATTTGCTAAATGTTTTAAAGACAGACCATTGCTAAGAAAGTTTTCCAGAGCTGACAGTGGGTGACTGAAATGATAGCCAGACACAGCAGAGATTCAGTGTGTTTGGTTCCTGATAATGACATTATAGTCCAGACAAATATAGATAGCTGATTGTTGTATGTGGCAAATTAGAGAGATTTTACTGCTGCATTACATATTTGCCCACTTCCATAATTTCAAGCACAGTTGGACCTAGACAGCTCTCATTCTAACAAAACATCTGCAGAAATCACAGATAATTGGTATTAAAATAAAAAAAAAACTGTATTGCAATTCCTGCTTTGATGAGAATTACATAGAATATATGCATCTGTCAGGGTTTATTCATTTTAGCACGAATACTTGACACTTCACAGTTTATGGATTTTTTTAAAACAATATCTGTTACCCTCAAATTATATTTATCTTAAGGCATCTCACACATATCTCATGCTTCGGAGTAGCTGTTTTCATTTCTGTAGTCTCTGCAATGGATGGCAATATATGATCAGCAATACAGCACCTTCAAAAAAAACATAAACAGGCACTTAGGAACTCAATGAAAGATTATACCATTTTCTAGTGGACAGAGTGCTTAATTCCATTAGTGTCATAGGTTTATTAAATCATCCTACATCACATTTCAAATGCACTGCAACCAGTTAAGTCAGCCCCTTGTAGCTCAATACATCTCTACATTTCTATGGTCATACAGGTGGTGTGAAAAATTTTCTGAGATGATAGCCTGTAAACTGAAATGACTTACTGTGCTTTAGTTATGCCTAACTCAGTTTTGTGGAAATAAAAGTGATTAAGACATTTCAATCAGGTGTTTTTTTTGTATAGAAAGTAACGGTGAAATAAGTCTTTATTGTACACTTAAGAGGGTTTTTCTGAACTACAGCAGGAAAGCAAAGGACTACGTGAACCAACTGACTGGAACAGAGAAAGAAATAAGCTACATTCATTTTCAGCCAGGTTCCTATTGTGGCAACATCTCCTTGTAACTTTAATATTTCACCTGAACGGTAGTATCACCAAGACGACACTGAAAAGGATGAATTTGATCCCTAGTGTAACATCCATCTAGATCCATCTAGCCAGCACATTTTCAAAGCATTTCTGGTTATTCAGTTGTTCAGTTTATTTCCACATTTCTAAAGCCACACAGATGCTATATTAGTATCAGAGAAATTACTGAATGCTTTCAGCAGTATCTTCAGGACTCATCACATGCCCACACTGAATGTCATCACAGTTCCTGACTGAAATAAGAAAGCAGGTCACTTTGTACATACCAGACAGCAAAGATGATAGAAAATTTGGCACTAAGAAATGTTAAGTTTCCTAACAAAAAAAACCCCAAAAAGCCAACAAACAATTCCTACATTCAATACTTGAATTTTTATGTGGGCTAGAAATATTTGGTCTCTGCACTGTCTCTGACCTCTTGTCCTTTTGCAAGCACCAGTGAAGCATCTGTTTCTAAGACATATGAGGACACTGTGCCTATCCTGCTCAAAACAGAAATAGATAATCCTCTGTCATTCCCAGACTGACTTGCATTTTATTATCAGTCTTCCACCATTATTCTACTAGTTTTTAAGATCTTCCCAGTAGGATCACTGGAATTCACTGTACGTAGGCTCTTCATTCACAAAGTTCTTTAATCTTATTTTGACAGAAACTGGATGTCATGTTGGTTAAAATGCCATCACTGTGTTCACATAAATGCATTTGTTGTACCTTTCTTTGCTTTTTGTAAGTAAAAGTTTGATACATGCCAAGTGTACAGGGTCTGGCTGGGATGGAGTTCATTTTCTTCATAGCAGTTCATATGGTGCTTTGTTTCTTAGATTTGTGACTACAACAGCATTGATGATACCCTAACATCTTAGCTATTGCTGCACAGTGCTCTCACAGCATCAAGGCCACTTCTCTGTTCCTCACTCTGTCCCCATAAGTAATAGGCTGGAAGTGGGGAAGAGGTTGAGCGGGGACACAGCTGGCAGAATAGAACTAAATGGACCAGAGATATCCCATGCTATATAACATCTCACCCAGCAAGAAAACAGGGAGAGTAAGTGAGCAGCCTGTGGATGCTTAGTTGCTGAATGGGTCAAGCTGACCTCAAAAAGCCTTAGGCTTTGCACCATATTACATAGTTCTGTATTTCAGCAGAGATGTTTACTAGGACAATCTTATCATTTGATCACATTATACTCTAACAAAAAGTCTGAAATTCTCAGTTATCTAGTGGTAGACATATCATTTTATGCATTAAGAGCAGAAATGGACAAGAAAATACACAGGAAGGTGAAATATGGGTGTATTAGATACCTAATACCGTCAAAGTGAAATCCTACCATCCTGAATGACAACACTCAAATGGAGTTGAATGAAGCCAATAGTTCAGCTATGAAATTTCCCATCATTCCTCCACTTCTGTTCAAAAATTATTAGAAGCAGACAAATAGGGGGGAAACATCATGTGTACCGATGCTAACTCCCGTGTTCTAGAAGAGTGAGAAGAAATTATTGTCTCCATTTCCAAGATGCATTGGCAATATTGGGATTTAGTAATACGATATTGCCTGATGTATGAGAGGACACAGAAAAGTATCTGACCAAAGTATCAGCAGTCAAAGCAGAACTAGCATCAAAACAGGACATTTTCATGTTTTATGTAAATAGTACTGTACAATTACTGTACAAGGAGGTCTTGATGGCAGCTGAGAATGCTAGAAAGTATTTTCTTTGGTGGCGGAGGTAGGGCTTCATTCAGCCTACCCTTTTTCGCAAGATTTTTCTGGTTTTATAACTTGAGGTGCACAAATCCATGTGCTGCAAAGGTAGTGATGGTTTCAGGGCAAGACTTCTTTAGTTTGTTATTTATAGTTTGCAGTGTGGGCCAGGAGAGAGAAGGAAAGAGAGAACTTGCATACTAAAATCAATACAAATAATAATAGCTTCTTACAAGAGAAGCCTCAGGGGCTGAATATCTCTGAGTTCCTTTCTTTACATAAATGATCTCAGTGGATTATTTTTTCAATGTTTTGCGCTGTCAGTCACAGTCACCTACCAGCTCTCTTTTTGTCCCATGGAAATCTTCTCACTTCTACACGCCAAAATAAAACAAAATTACATAGCAGTAGGTAGCCCATAATGGCTTTCCTGAAGGTCTTCAGCAGAAACATAATACGATAGAGGCAGTAATCTATGCTGTTCATAGGCTCTTTTTGAGACACACACCCTGTCAGTCAAAGCTGAAGTGACCAAATGCGTTCGTATGTTGTATCTCAACTTTTTTATTCCAGAGCAACTTGGGGCTGTGGCTCAATTATTTCTCAGGTTTTGTTTTCACTTATTTTTAGCAAGTAAAATACACTGAAAACCAGAAAATATTCATTTGGGCCACAAAAACATTCATATTTGATAGCATTACTGTCAGTTTAACAGGAATGTGCATTAGGATTATGCAGGATTCTGTATACCTTGATATTAGGTAAACTAAAGTCATTCAGATATCTCTGTATTTTTAATGTGTGCATATAATAAAAATACTTACAATGCCTATATTTTTCCACAGACATTTTTTTGCCTGAGCAACCCACTTACTTCTGTTATTCTACTTAATATTGTACTATGCACACAGGAGAAATGACAATATTTTATAATTCTTTTGGCATCATCATAATAGGTTTTTCCTTATTAGTTATCTTTATCTACATAAATATTCAGTGAAAATACGTTCAAATTATTTTTAAATGTTTATAATTTTTAGAATTGTATGATTTTATTCAGTGTACAAAATCTTGCATAAAATGAATTATATCTCTTTTCAAAAATACATTACCATAATCCTTTTTACTGAATTATTCAGTGCCTATAAAAAACATATTACAATCTCTACATTTGTGCATTTTTATTTTACTATTTTATTAAAACAATAACATTATTTTGCAACCAGATGCATATTTTCTTGCATTCCTTTTGCTTTTCTGTTCCCTTTCATACTCAGATAATTTTGAAGCATAGGAGGGAAATTAATTAAGATGTCTGAATTTTCAGGAAGAAGTTGAGCATTTGGCATTTTGACTCATTTTTAACACGTAAAAAGGCGTTTTCTCTCCAGGGTTCTTTTCATGGTAACTATCCACATTACTGCAGAAGTTGTGGGTTCTATGCAACAGAGGCAGTCTTACAAACCTACCTCAAAAGAAAATGGACAGCAAAGCAGAGGTTTCAACCAAACCCAGAAATGTTGTGGAAAGACAATTAAAAAAACGGCCTTACTGTATCACACACCTGTGCGTACTCACACAATTTTATTTCTTTAAGACTACATCAACTGGAGAAACAGGAGAGTTTACTGGCAGAAGCTACACAGGGAAACCAAAAAGTAGGCAACAGACCAGCATATCAAATATATTTGGGTACTTTTGCCTAGCTCCTCAATGTTGTATTAATGCCCAATTTCCATTGCAAGCCATACCTGAAGATGAAACCAAAAGTCTTAAAGCAACAGAGGTCCTGAATGTGTTTCAAGCACAAAGGGTAGGAAAAAAAACCAACAATTTCTAGCCCTCAATGTTGCAGTGCTTGAAGATCAGTATTTTCCTTTCTTCCTTACGATGGCTCTCGCTTAGTTCCAGGAAAAAAAAAAAAATTAAAAAATAAACCCCACAAACCAAAAACCTTCTTAACATTGTCATGTGACAGACTGTGCTGATTGATGCTTATCTTCAGTGCCTGCTTTGGCAGAAGTGCAAATGACTTTTGAAAGACATGATGCTTTTTCTGCCTACATTATCATAGCTACTTATGCAAAATGTATTTTTCCTTTATATTTAATGCCTCTTTCATTTACTGAAAACTTTTTCTCATGCAGACTATTGCATGGTACATTTAGGAGTCACAGCAGAGTTTCTGCATTGTTTCTACTAATCACAATTTCTAATGTTGTTGTCACAAACCTTTTCTCTGCAGCATAGTTTGTACTTCATGATTATATACTATGTCAAATTATCGATACTTATGTACTTGTTTGCATTTATGAGAAATCCAATTTGTCATACTCTGTACAATATTATGGAAGTTGTGTGTGTAAAACAGTGAAAGGTAAATGCTATTTTTCTCTGACTTAATGGTAATTTGAAAAGCAAGGGAAAATAGCATTAACACATTTTCAGCCAAGCTAAAACTAATGACTGTTACTGGAACTTAATTGAAGTACAAGCTAATTGCCCTTTTCATTTAAGGCTCCTAGTTGCATTTTTATCCCAATAAAAATTAAAAAAAAAAAAAATTTTTGTTTTCCAGAGCTTTTTTTTTTTCAATTTTTAATGAAACCCTGATACTAATTTACCTATCCCAAGATCAGAATACAGAATGCCAAAACTTTTTTTTGGTATGGTAACACTGCTATTAAAATTTTTGTAGTCTTACTAGAAATTTAGTATAATTATGTCTTCTCATACTGTCATCTCATTTTTTAAATCTGTAACACTTTGGGCATGTCATATGGGAATTCTGGAGTGAGATAGGCACAAGAACAGAAACACAGTACTTACTTACTGAGAAATCCTTTCCAAGGATGGTATAGCTGAAAATGCAGCTTCTAATTTATCACATACACACACATATGACACGTAGGGAAATGCACTCACACTAGTCAATGCCCCACTCTATGTCTGGCACCATGGAGTTGGGGGACATCTGCAGATGCATCTCAGCCCACCCAGAGCTATTTTCATTATTGTTTCCAAACTTATATGGTTGCCATGAGTTGCCAGTAGCCTTGTCAGTCATATCGCCCCACAACGGTCACTTTGATGTTTCCCATGATTAAAGCCTATTAGCTGTTGTTACTTAGGTCAACATCACCTTCTGGCTTCCTGCCTCAAATGCATTATAGGGATCTAAGTATCGAAAGGCTATTTGTCCTCTGTTTTTGACCTGTGCATAACTAAACCAGTAGAAACAAACAGATGCAGTCGAAAGCTTTCAGACGATCCTCTCCCATAATCACTCTATTTGGTTTGTTTTCCCAGTGCATACCAGAATCACCTGATGAGTGAAGAGGTGGGCAGAAATAGTCAAGATATCACTTACCTGGCAGAACTTTCAGCTGGCATTTGTCCCATGGAAAGGCTCTTGCCAAATCAGGGAACAATCTGAATAGTCTAAACTTTTAAAACTGTTGACCTTGGAATTTGACAATTTCTGTTTGTTTTGATTCTGTGTGTCCCAGTCTACATCTTTCAAAAAGAAAGTCTTGACTCAAATGTCTGGCTATAGATCAGTTTGTATTTCATATGCCTACAAAAGAAATAGTTATAACAAAGCACCATGCTTTACCAGCTCTTAAAAAATATTTTGCAGTATAGCTGAGTATGGCACAACCATCCTCTCTGGTGGCCAGATGACTATGTGCCAGCTTGCAACTGTTATTTTGCATCTTGACCCAGAACTCTCGATGGGTTAAGAAACAGCTGTTCAGATGATTTCAGAGGAGGTCACTTGTGAAGGCTCCTCTCCCTATTTTGACTGATTTTGAGGCACCTGTGAAGCAAGATTTCCAGGGGAGGTGTCACTGACACATACTGACCAGATATCTACCAGGCAGAGATTCTTCTTACAGTTCACTTTAACTGTTATAACACATTACACATTCAACTGTGCCTAGCAGGCAGATGCTTTTTCCCTGCAAGGACTCACTGAGTGGTCAGACACATTGTGTTAGATGTATGAAGTAAAATGGAAATGGGTACCATGCTAACTATGCTGACCAATGGCATTAAGCTTTTCTGAGTTCTTGGCTATTTAGGATGCAATACTTCATGTGAGAGTGTCTCTGTTGGCCTGCTGCACACTGACCTGCTGGTAGCTGGGGGTTCTGCTTCTGGGGCCCAGGAAGGCAACACACACACACTCAAGTCTGCTGCCTAACACTTCATGAAGAAGTAGAAACACACCAATATTTGGGGGGGAGGGGGTGGGAAGGAGCTATATAATTGAAATGTAATATATTTTCTGCATCAACAGCCTTTACTTTTCATTTTCAGCACTTAATGAATGTAAAATACTTGTCGCTTAGGACCTTTCATACTATTTTGGTGACAACACAGAAGATAATCATGTGCCAATTTACACTCTACCAGAAGAAAAAGGGGCAAATTTACTCCTATAACTTCAGGGAGAGCATATTTTAATGTAAAGTAGGGTGCAAAAACAATTTTTCTGTCTCTTGAAGACTTTGAGATATATGCATTTCCATTTTTGTCAGAGGCAGATAAACAGAACTGAAACACTTTAAATGAGACCACTCAGTAACCTCAAGCAGCTAGTTCTCTCATGAAAGTTTTAATTCTTACTTCTTTTTTCTGCAGTTTGCACAGGAATGGAACTGAAGATGGTTGTTGTCTCCTCAGCCCCACTGTTCCCTGATATCTAAGAGCTCCTTATCACCAACAAAGTGACTACAATTCTTACTCAGTCAATACTAGTTATTTTAAAAAGTAAAATAGTATTAGACAATTGTTACTATATTTATTTATAATTTATTTATTAATAATTTAATGGAGGCCTCCATTAATTGTGCCTCTTAACTGGCCTGCCTGCACATTTTTCTCTTGGCTCACTCAAGTAACCTACTTTTTCTCAGTGGGTTATTTCAGCTAAGATTATAAACCCTTAGAGAAAATGTCTTCATTTCCACAAAACACCTAATACAATGAATCTGTAATATTAGCTACAATTGTTTGTTACTATTTATAAATAATACAATAGCTTTAAGCTAATACATTCTATTCAACCAAGAGGAGCTTAGGCACTCTGCCTGTATACAGTATCATTTCATTTTCACTTATCATCTTAATCTTTAAACCATGTCTTATAGCATGTGGAAACAAAGGTAAACAAGAAGAAAGAGTAAGGAAAGAATCCTCACCTACTACTAGCTACTCTAAGTTGACATGTATTGTGATAGTTACCTGTGGTTACAGACAGCTGTCTCTAAGCAAAATGAACAAAATAATAATTTCTATTATGGATGTAAACACCTAACTTGTTGGTATTTGGATCCTGTATGCTGGAGGAAATACTCTATACCTCAGAGGTAACAGCATCTGGCCTAAATGTAGGTCAGATTCACACTTCCATGTTGTGGCATACAAGAATTTCATACCCTTCACCTTTTCTTTTTTGTTTTAAACACCGTCTTTCCCAAATATTTGGTTCCTTTGAGATTTCACATAAATTCTTTATTCTCTCATTATTTTCACTTTCACATTAAAATTTTCTCTCCCAAACTCCAAAAATACTTCTTAAAAATTCATTAACAAGGAAAACCTTTGCCTAACTATGATCTAATATGGATTATTTAATATTAAGCATATATATAACACAAAATAAATTTGAAACTGAATGTGTAATACAATACACAATTCTAGGCAGACTAAAAAGAAAACAGAACCCTTAGAATTATGGCTGCAATGTGGAATGACTGGATGTCTCTCCATATGTTCCAATAGGCTTGCCATTTTTTTGAGTTGCAAGCAATTAACATAATACAGAAAGCTCAGTATTCTTGCTGCACCACCTTGTCTCCAAGTGTCAATAGTATCCATATCTATTTTGAGCCTCTAAAGTAATACGCTTAATTATTTCTAAATGAAATGTCACTTATGACACTGAAAGACTGCTAACAAAGTAACCTGTATAACAGTTTTCTTATTAAGCTCTCACAGCCTTTGTGAGTTACTGAATTCAGGGGAAGATGAATTCTAGAAGCAGGCACTGGAATTTGCAGCACTTAAAAAACTCCAATCAGTCATCCAAACAGTTGTTTAGATTTATATACACTCTATTTGCGCAGCCTTGCAAAGTTTCAGGTTCACTAGTGCTCCTGTTAGAAAGCAGCAGACATGCTACTGACAACTGCTTTTTAAACCCCTTCCAAGACTTCATCAGCACACTTTGATGATACCCTGCGTAACATATTGAATGTACAGAAGATGAACAATAATGAACAACTTTATTTCCTGACTGCATTTTTTCCCTGTACTGTTATTTTTTCTTCTTTAGCACAGTGTACTTGGTATAACACTACTCTTATTAGAGCATCATCTAAATCACATAAAGCATTTTTTTTTTCCAGGATAAAATTTCAAACTCATTCACTTGTCCAACATATCTAGTATTCTATTATTTATTATCTCATTATGATAATTTCTAAACAAGTGTGATCTAAAGTATTTCCATTTTAGTTCAGAATATAATGGCAAGCATGCAAAATGTTCTAATATGTTGTGCTCATTTAGCACAATCTTTGCAGTTAATTAAGCCCCAGTCTTAAGACTAACAATCTTTTTTGGCTACCTCTCACTTCTGAGTTTTGTTTCTGTGATCCCTACACTTCTGCCATTCAGATTACAACAGGCAATATTTAGGTCTGTATAGCTTTTCTTGAGAATTAAACATTATGAAGTTCTAAAAAAATGCTCAAGCATTATTAGCGGAGTTATATTTAATTAAAGAAAAACAGCACATTTGAAAAAAAAGAACGAATCATTAGAATGCAATGAATACCGTATCTGAAAAGGCAAACCAATAATTCAATGGAATTAATTTTCACTGTCTGTAATCATTTACCTTGAAGACAGATGCCTACATTTGAAATGAAGTTAGAATGTTATACACAACCATCTTCTGTGTTTTGCACCCTCAAGCTCTATCATCATAAAGTCTTTTGGTCCCTCTTTCAAAAACAACAGTGCTAATGAAGTAAAGGTACAGTTTAGCTCAGGAAACAGAGGGCTGGGCTTATGAACTGATATACTACCTAATGTTTACAAGTCCTCTGTGAGATCAGCAGTAGTAGTTCTGCAGCTTAAACATCTAGCCTATTCTCATATAAAATTCCCATTTTCCTCAAGCTCACCTGTTTTCCCATCACCATCAACATTTTCTCACCAGAACTTCAATTATGTTACCAATGATTACAAAAAGAAAAAAAAAAAATTCTTGACTTTAAGAAGAAACTTTATAAACAATATAAAAAATCATTAAAAACCTAAGGGGCATCTCTTGTTACAATGGCATGAGAGGACAGTAACTCAGAAATGTTATTTTCTCAATTTCTTGAAACAGAGTTCTTCTCTTACTTGTTTTCTTACATTCTATAAGCATACTCGGTGTTTCTTATGATCAGTTTCTAGTTTGCAGAACAAAAGCCGTCGCCCATACAAGGCTCTTCTAATCATTGTGCCATTTCTGCCTCTTACTTAGATAAGCAAAATGAAGATAAATTGTCCCCATCTCCGATGGCTTGAGATACAGGAAATTATCTTCTTTTTAATTGGAACTTAGCCTCCGATCATTTATTATTAATAAAATTCTGCAAACATTCTAAAAATCACAAGTGTGACCAATAAACCTTTACAGGTATTTTAGGAGAAGAGGTGAACTTTCCTTCAGGAGTGAAAAGATTTAGGAGATTAGTTGTAGCCTCTATTTGCAAAGGTAGCATAGAAGCTAGGGAGGACAAAGTGGTCTAGCTTGGAGCACTGATAAAGGATGTTTTTCAACTGTATTTTTACTAAAAAGTAAGTGCATTAAAAGTTTATGGGCAAGTAAGATTGCTTAGCATATCAGGATACTGTACATCCTTAACACATTCATAGAGGCTACCTGAAGGGCACTTTCAGTCCCTGGACCTGCGTACATAATAGAGTTTTTTATTGTTGACAGAGTCTGGAGCCCTGTGAGTATTTTTACAGTACATTATTTTTTAGAACCAATAAATTACTCCTCTGAACTATCCAAGTATAAACATGATGACTTTTTGTCAGGCTTGACTATGATACTATTACGATGAATTATGGATTTCAGCGGTTATCTGCTTTTGATGTGGTGCAATAAATCATGATCATTTATGATTGGTTCTGAACTTCATACAAGTTTTTCATATAGTCTGTCCTGTATTTGTAAGGTTCCTCAGAGTTATACTTTTAAAGATGTCAGACAATTTCCAGACAGCATTAGACTGGTTTAAAATTCTTTGAAAAGCATAGACAAAATAAATCAGAAGAAATTTAAACAGATTTTCTGACCTCTTTTCTATTCTGTATACAATTATGAAACCCCAAAAATAAACAGTGAACTCAAAATTCTATTTTTTTGTTGAAGGATAGGAGATTGAAGTATTTAAAAATAAAATAATAAAATAAAATAAAAATGCTCCAATTACACTGAGTAAATTAGCAGCTATTGGCAGATGATTCACCTAACAGCAGCCTCCAGGATTATAAATTAAAAAGAAAAAAACAAGGCCATATGTCAATGCAGCTATACTCCATATCACAAACATACCCCAGAGCTAAAAAAGGAATCTTCTCTTAATCTCACCTTCTTTACATCCAGTCTGTCATGTTTTCCTGTATCCTCTGTACTATGCAGAACTGGCATCACTGGACTAGGAGCTGAGCCAGTCCTCCAGCAGAACCAAGATTTTTACTTTTATTCTCTTTTATCGTGATTAATTACTCTCCTGTTCTATTTTCTACCTCTGAATTTCTACTTTTTTTCCCTCCTGACCTTTTATCTTACTTTTGTTTGGCAGGATGTATCTTCCTTTGCTTGCATTTCTTCTTCCTGTCTACCTTCTCCTGTATTATACTGTGGTTTATTATTTATTACAACTGGGACTAGGCCCTTCCTTCTCCATAACACTGAAGTTAGATTTAAGGGATACATCTGGTCACTATATTTGATAAAAGAAGACATTTAAAAAAAATATTAGTGTAACAGTTAAGTATTCATAATAAAAAGTGATAAGTAATATTTTTTTATGAACTAAAATAAAAGAATTTCTTCCCGCCCTCCCCAGATTGAATAAATCCTTGTATGTATTTGAAGTTACATAGGACCCACAGGACACAGAAGGAGTGACTTCTTTCCCTTAGGGAAGCATTTGTGCAGGCACAAAAGAAAATAATTGTCTCCTTGCCTGTCATCTCAGAATTGGCAAGAAAACTCACCTTTTTTTCCAGCACCAGAAGTACCCATCTCAGGTGTTTTGATGTCCTTCTTTTCAGAGAGACTCGATGACTCAGTCACCATGGCAGTCTTGTTGCACACATCTGTGTTCAACGCAGCTAAACGCATTGAATGCAGATCAGCAGTTTCCATTACAGTTTATCCCAGCTTTACTTCTGCTATGTATTAGCATAAACTATCCATGGAAACATACTACTTACAAGTTCTGCAAAGCAGAACTTTTTGAGGGAGGAAAGAGGTGGGCCTTTTCTCAGTTTACTTTGTTCTTACACTCAGTGAATAAGCCTCTTTCCCATTTCATGTTTGCCCTAATAATTAGAGATAGGTTTTACATACCAGAGAATGTGTAGGTTTTAGGTATGCACAGATCCTACATCAAAGGGAGAGGAGGGAATAAAAACTCCTAACATTTCTAATATACACATAGGGGGATTTTTTTCTACTCTTAAGTTTGGTTAGAAAATTGCATGTTGGTATCCTTTTGAATTTTTAATCGCACTGTGATTTAAAGAAGCATTTCATGCATTTTGTTTCACATTAAGAGAATCACAGATCCTCACTTTTCACCTCTCTTTAGCCCTCCTACCCTTAAGTCATTCAGCAACCCTTATTAAAGAAGGGTTTATTCTATTAAAGGAGCTCAAGACATATTCTCTTTAAACAAGGCATTGCATTAAAGTTGACCCCAAGGATCCAACTAGGTCAGAAATAGATGTTAAACTGTAAATTGCTATTCTCCTTAGTTACACATTAACCCTTGTTTGTTAATATTCTCTTATCACAACGGGAATGCTCCTCTGTGTTGTCTCTAACTTCCCTTACCTTTGTAAGGTAGTAACACTTCTTGACCACTGCCTCCCCTGAAACCAAGCACAGGAGGACTCTTACAAGCAAGGGGAAGAATAGCACCAGGACTGCTACATACCATTCTCAGCTATCAGTTTGAGTGCCAGGAAAATAAGCTTTGCAGAGTTCACACACATTTTAGCTACAACTTAGCAACCTAAAAGACTATTTTCTACCTGAAGCCTATTTCCTGGCAGCATCAGGCAAAGGAAAAGTAACTAGCACAATTAAGCACATTCTCCATTCTAACTCATTCCAGTGCTGAATACTTTGCAGAAAACTACTGAGTAAACAAAACATCCTGAAAGGAAAACTCATCCAAGCAAGCCCCAGTCTCAGCAGAAAGCCAGTCAATATGACCACCACCTCCAACCTGCAATTGAAGCCTGACTGTGCTGTTTGTTAAGCTAAAACCATCTGGCTGCAGGGAATAATCTCTGCTGAGCCATAGCTAAGGCTGTGAGATTCTGATTCCTAGTAAGCCTGGTGTTTGCTCCTTCCCAGCTGGAACATGAGCCTCGCATGAGACCCAGCTGCTGCATGTCAGACAGACTAAGAAGCAAAGTCACTCAGTGGGAGTGGGTGAGTGTAATGTAGTTACTGGCAAGCTGTTCAACCTCTCACCTGTGTAGGCCTGAAATCCACTTGTGGTTTAACACCCCTAGCAATGTTATGCTTTTTTAAAGCCATAAATGCCTGAACAGCTGAGCAGTTTGATTGTGGTTTGGAGTATTCTACAATGTTTTCCCATAAAGATTCTGCAAAACTTTACTTCACTAGCCTGAATGGAACCAAGCAGGACCATTCTTTAATTGATAGCCCTTCACAGTGTTTCTTTAATAAGACTTAACTCTGTTTCCAGGATTTAACTCTGCATTGTCAGGCAGATATATCAAGTAGATGATTAGAAATGTATGCTATACTTATAAAGCATAATAAGCTCAGGATATTTCCTGAGCTTATTTGTTTTCTTTATGATGCCATCAGACTTACTGCAGTTTGTTGTAGTGAACTGATGGGTTTGCAAAGAATTAACGTCACAAAAAATCTGAAGCTAGAAAGGCACTTGGACTTCAAATTTAATTAAAAAAATCCTGTAAACCAGTTTACAGAGCCCCTGGTTCTTCATCCATATACAATAAACACTGCAAAAATTTCCCCAAAGTAGCACTCAAACACGTGACTTGCTTTGGCTCATGACTTTATCAGATTAAATATTTAAAGCTGACAATAAGCTACTGTCAATAATTCGTTAGAAAGCTCAGATTTTATATTATGGTCTGTATTACCAGGACCTCTGATTCCCAACCTGACTCCTCCTGAGGTGTATTGCCAAATACACAGCATCTGTACCTCTAACAGACTCCAGCAAACATTACCATCAAAAATTGCCGGCAGCTCACATAAGAGATCCAGTGTGGGTTAACAAAAGAGCTGAGAGATTTTTTTAGTATTTTGTTGGCACTTTCAAAATGTAATGCATCTAAATCATGATATTCCCTTTGGAAGAAAACATGTACATTTTTCCCCCAGTCTTCAGTGGCTGTTGCAGTACCTTAAATAAGAGCTTAGAACTAGAAGAGCTCAGAACTAGAAGAGCTCATGGCCATGGGCATCCTCACTTCATGCAGTGCTAAAAGATGCCTACTCCTTCCTAAATAAATACAGATGATGAGATTTGTATAATATGTAACTTCTGTATGTTGCTCTGAATTCTGCTCTTGTTTGCTAGCAGGTAGCCTAAACAATGTGAGTGTGCCAAGTCTACTTCATCTTTAGCTGCTGAATGCTTTAGCAGCTTTTCTTTTTCTCTATTTGACTGGAAATTAAAAACAAAAAAAACAAAAATCAACATTTTAATCCCATATGAGGGCACAGAACACATGATGATTACACAGTTATGGCACACATGGAAACAAAATAATCCACGACTAAATGAATTACTGGGTCAACATACCTTAAGGCCAGGAGGGGCCCTCTATGGCACTACAGACTCACACTGGGAGCCTGGGCCAAGATTTTAGCTCCTTTACGTGCCTGCAAAACTAATGCATTTGGGAAAGGTTGTTTTTCATCCCCTTAAAAAGAACTGCTCTCGGTTTTGGAAAAATGTCAAAACCTGAAAGTACACCTAAGCAGAGAAACATAAACACCAGCCAAAAGAGCAGCAGCCTTGTCTTCTAAGGATATATTGGATGTCACTGTAAGTCTGTAACCTATGGCCAGTTCTTCAGTGGGCCCTGCTGACTGCAGAGCTGTGTATACATGCCCAGTTGGGCCTGGTGTGGAAGCTCTTTTTGTGTGTATTAAAAAAATTATGTCAAACACACCCTGGGAATCATAAGGTGGAAAATATTCAATGTGATATAGATAACAAAATCTACTGTTTTGTGTTGCTTTTATATATACATATAAAAGGCAAGAGTGATACTTTTTGGATATGGATACATATGGATACATATGGATATGGATAAAAGGTTAATAACCGAACAAGCTATAAACAGTATTCCAGACATGTAGATACAATAAATAAACTTCATTAAAAACCCTATAAGGAGTTCAAAAGAAATTTGAAAACTCAGTGCAGTGCATTAATAGCCATGAGTTTCCTGGCAAAGTCTTTCCAACTCACTAGTCACCTGCCACTATTCAGACAAACAGCTTCTTGATCATAAATTCAGCAGTGCTAATGCTAAGAATAGGTAAAACTATGCTCTTTTCAAACAATCAGTGCTGAGATGTTCTTGCTTAGTTTGTACTCATCACCTCTACTAGTGGCTTCCATGGAAATTAGTTCAAGTAGGGTGATTAAAGACCACATAGCAGTTCCAGAATAATTAACACCTCTCAGTACTGAATGGCAATGATGCATTATGAACATAAAGGACATGTTCCTTGTCCATGAGTACTTCAGGGACTCCTGAAATAGAATATGTTTTGCAAATGAGCAGAGAACAACAACAGGTGCAAGCAGAGGAAGCAATATGGAAGTAATTTCTAATTGGCATTAGAAAGTTAGGACAGGTTGCAGCATGCCAGCAGCACAGCAAGTGAAGTTAAAGTAATGCTGCTTATCTTCTGTTACCAGTACCGTGTTCTGTCAATCAGAACAGGATTCCACCTCCAAGCTATTCTTCATAAATAGGAAACATTTCAAGACTGTTAGTGTTACAGATGTTCCAGTGAGGGCCCAAATCCTAGAAATACTGGAGACACTGAATTCTCAGGGGTCAAGTTATGTGCCTACCTAAGAATTTAGTACCTCCAACACTTTGCATCCAAGTTCATACAGGCAAAACCCAATAACGGCTTCCACATTTGTGGCCATTTTCCTTCAGGAAATGCATTTAAAAAAAATAGCTTATGGAATAACTAGGTTAATAAGACAGTACATTAATTGCTAGTCATTTACCAGATTTTGTTTTTATCTTGTCTTTTACTTCCACACCAGGAATCCACTGTGTGCTACTAACAATACATTTTAGCTGACAGCTGTTATATTTAGTAAAAGTTGCTTGTGATTCATTATTCATGTTCTCAAACACCCTCAGAGATAAATTCCAGTGAAGCTCGAAGATTCATCTTAATAGCTGCTGAAATGACATTTGATAGTATAGGAGTGCATTGAACATGTCTAGATAAATCTGATGCTATGCCATTATAATGCTCTTATAAAACTTGTAAGATATTCTATTACTAGTAAGATGCATGTTATGTAAGAGTGTCATCAAACATAATTATCTTCAGAGGCAAAGGTAAAGACCAAAGTATGACAGAGCAGACTGATTTGCTGCAAAATCTAACTAAAAACCTATTGCCCATGGAGGACTGGCAAGATGTTCTAAAGCCCAAAGTCATGAGAAGCTGCCTTATTAATCAGAATTAGTTAGTGATGGGAAAGGAATCAACTCATATGAAACAAACCAAGCTGTTTATATTCAGTGTTTACAGTGTGAAATGGTGTGAAAAAGTTCATGCAATTTGTCTGCTTCGTCTTTTTCAAGGATTTTCTGTTTTCCTATGAAATGTTTGTCTCTAGCCAGTAACTTCTACACATAGGATCTCTAAGAGTATCATGTATGTACGGAGTTGTGTCTCATGTTTCTGTCAATGGAAACCTGTAGAAAAGTATAATTCTGTTCATGTTCCCATGGTTTTTGTGCTTAAAGAGTAGGAATTTAAAATCACCTTAAATGTCTGCAGAAATCTTTTAAAATTCATAGCCCTCAGGTTTATAATACGTTCAATTATTTCTTCAATGCCCAGGATAATCTCCACGTGTGCTCTTCAAACATGCATGTCTGACCTCACTTATACATACAAAGGTCTTATTTTCTGTCTCCATAAATATGGATAAGCATATGACTCAGTTCAATCTTTGAACAAATGTTCTCATTATTACTTCCTGCATCTGCGGATGAATCATGGCCCTCACTATTCCTTTGCATTGGACAATGAAGACTGGGAATAGCTTTTAGTGTGGTTAATGGCCTAAGAATATGGAAAGAAGACAGAACTTCTGCAGAATTGTGGATTTGAAATTTGCTGAATCGCCACATTGAATATGGCAAGGAAACATGAGCAGTGATTATGATGACAGCCTGGGGCTGAAGCATAAGAAATCACAGGATGCATTTTATGCAGATCTATTTCTGTACTTATGTAGTTTTAACAGTATCGCAAGATACTTACATATCAACAAAATAATAATGATAAATTATGTAATATTTCTTTTTAATGTTATTGGCAAGATACAACTGTAAGACTCAAGAACATAAATTTTTCTTTAGCTACATATTTCAGTAACTTCATACTTGAAATACTTGGTATATTAGAAATTATTTTGAAAATATTCTAATCTGAAAGTTTTATGGGCAGACTGGGCTTGAGGTGCGTCTAAGTGGAGACTCAGTCTCCTTCTGAATTTTGATCTGCTATAGCAGAACTATTTTTAGCACTTTATAAACCTAACCTTTATCAAGCAGTTACCCAACTGGTAACTGCATGAGATGTATTTGTATATATAATTGTACCTGCCTATCTATAATTGTATTTCTGTTTCAAGCACAAGTCAGCAGAACAATGGGAAAAAAAAATAATCTAAATAATTCATGGATAATTGTGTTGTCCTCCTATTGGAAATCTATTTGGTGTAATTTCTTTAGTGCTATTCACTCCCTGCTTCCTCTTAGATATCTCCATTTCCTCTGCCTGTGGCACAAAAGTAGTATTTTAGTTTCATTTAAAATACATTTTTTGGCTGATAATCTTAATTCCAAAAAACATGACTTAAAGAAGCACTGCTGGGTGAATACTTGTATCTTGTCAAGACTGGTTCTACACTGCTTCAGATCTCACCTTTCAGAGCAAAAAAGATAAATAAAAAAATCTGTGGTTCATATGGATTCATGAATAAACCGTCTTTGAATTACTTTGGAAATCATTCTGTTTAAAATCAATCCAAAGTTTAGGGTACAGAGAAATGCTGCTAAACCCAGTACTCCAAAATCAATATATCACCATTAATCAGCACTAGATCATATGCTCCAGAGGATGGAACATGTCTCAAGTGGTGCAAAGTCTGCTAAGTAATGCTGAAATTGTAGGTGGATAATAGTAACTAGGTATTTGGGACAATCCCTCCCCTTTATATTGTTACAAGGTGAACGGTGCAATAGAGTCAATCTGCAGTAGTTATAGGGTCTCATAATACCTGTTGCATCACTAGAAAGGTGGCGTTTTTTTCACCAGTCATCTCTAATGCTGCTAGCAGCAATTCATTGCATATCTCCAAATTAATTATGAACATACCTTAATTGCATGAGTCATAATCAAATCAATTGATAATCATAGACTAGTCATAATTACTTCTAAAAAAGTTGTATTTCAGTTCAAAAAATCATTAAGCTAACTTAGATGGGCACTTTGTGTAAAGTACTTTTGTTTAATAATGAAAACAAATCCTTTGATTTTGAGCAAAACTGTCCCTTTTGCCAAGAGTTTGTTTCAGAAATTATGGGTTTTCTTGTAGTGAACATATTGTTATCCAAGAAGAACTTGTCAGTATAGTGCTAGATATTTAGAACCTCAAGTAGATATTTACAGAAAACACACTTGTGACTTTGCCACCAAAAAATATGTATTTGAGAGAGGAGGATGGAAAACAGAAAAAAATCTGTCTGGTCACACTCTATGTTTAAACAGTATCCCTAATACAAGGACAATCATTAAAGACATTGTCCTGGGTTCACGACAGACATGTAATTAAAAACATTTTTGATGCTATGTTACATTACATCACATTGTTACATGCTTACCGTGTAGAGTAGGATTTTATTTTTTTAATATTGCGATGAGTAGGATTTTATTTTTTTAAGCCTGAGCTGAAAGCATAATCTTTATACTAAGGAAACCATCAATAGACACATATGGTTTTGCTGGCATTGGTATATTCCTTGGTGGAATGAGCTGTAGCAGTGGCAAACCTATTACAAAGAGAGCTGCTAGCCAAACAAATAATTTAGCAAACAAAATATCTAAGCAAGTTGAAGTGTAAATGACACACTGAACATTTTTAATAATTTCTGGAACTAGACAGACAAAGGTACAGCGTCGGAGGAGACGGCCGGAGTCAGGCATGCACTCAATATGAGTTAAGTCACATGCTCACTTTATTGCACAGATAGCTCACTTATATACTGCTCAGCATTGCCCGCCCACCTAGCTTGCACTTATCATTGGTTAAAGCCTTGCAATCATGCATACTTGTCTCAAGCTTATTGGCTAGCGTCACTAGCTATCAAACACTCGGGTAGCTTCCTCTCCTCCCCTTTGTGGTCAGCGGTTCCGGCTTCCGGTTCCGACTTCTGCGTCCGGAAAGTTGTTTACTGCCTTGCCCAGCTTCCTCATTCCATGCTTCAGCACTGTCTGGCTCAGAGCAGGGATTGTGCATTAGGCCATGTCCACGTTCAGCCAGAAACTCCTCCACAGTACAGAATACATCTGTTTACAATTTAAGCTGCCTGAAAAACTTCCAGAAGTTCTCTAATGACTGACAGAATGTTGCATTCTTTTCGTTTAATTCAAGAAAGTAGAAGTAGTATTGAGAGTTATTAGTTGTTTAGCTTAAATAAGTAAGCCTTAAATAGAATGAGTTACTTACTTAGAATTATAATTGTATGAGGTTTGGTGTGCTGTTTGCTTAGCTTTACTTGCTTAACACGAGTAGCTAGATTTTTGAGGCTGTAAGCTGTAAATTGTGGATTTTCACCTAGATACGTTTTCGGCTGGAATAGAGTTAATTTTCTTGCTAATTTTCCTAGTAGCTGGTACAGTGCTGCATTATGTCTTAGTATGAGAAGAATGTTGCTAACACAGTGATGTTTTAGTTGTTGCTAAGTACTGTTTATCCTAGGTCTAGGACTTTTAGTGTCTTGTGCTCTGGTGATGAGCAGGTGCACAAGAAGCATGAACCAGAAGTTAAGGAGGCTGCAGCCTTCAGCAGAAGCTGCAACTCACACAATCAGTTAATGGCCTTCCTGTATGGAGATGGAGAAAGAATACAATAAGGTGTTTGAAGACCCCAGACTAAAAATCACCACTGGGCTAAGAAAGGAAGTGAGACACAGCTGCAGAAATCTTAAGGGTATATATAATTATCCAGGGATTTCTTTGTTTGGGGTCCCTCTCTGGAGGCACCCAGCTTAAGTGTACCTTTTGCTGTACCACTCAATCGTTATGTTTTCCCAGAATCGGACATCTGAGACTCTGCTGCAGGAAACTTAGGCTCAATCCTGAAGGAGAAGGAAGCTCACCAAGAGTGAGTGTGTGTGAGCAAGGAGTAGAAATGGCTCATTGAAGCCTCCCCCTGTGAAAGGATACTGGTCCCAGCAGTTAAAGTCCTGGGTGGTGTGTGTGCTTGACTCCTTGAATGTTGTGAGAATGCTTGGGCAGTGGATCTCCCCTAATAGTAGCTATCTGAGAGTATTTATGAAGAATATTATTACTTTTTGCTCTGGAGACAGACTGAAAGTACAAGAATCAATTCTGTATTGATGTATTCAAATGATGTCTAGTAACTACCCTTTCTTTCAATGCAACATAATCATCTGCTTCTGTTGAGAATAGTATTTCTTTTAGTCTTACCATGAAACTCAGTCTAAGCATGAGATTATAAACCTGGTTGCTCTGATTGTGTAGGGGAAGTTTAGAAAATGACGTTTTACGTAAGAGCACAGATGGAAAAGTTTAAGCTTAGGCAGAAGCCTTCAGATATAGTAGGTTCTGGTCAGGGAAAGGCCTCTTCCTGTTCCTGAGACGCTCTGCAGGTAAAAATATCTTGTAGAAGTCAGGCTGAAAAGACAAATAAGTATTTTTTAAGGAATAGTAAAATTAAATACCCTTTTCCATAAACCACTGTTTTAATTAATTTGAATCTCAATGAAAAAAATTCTGGACAGTTACCGCAAAATAGACAATCAACAGTAAAACTTAAAACATTAACTTGTCTCCAAGTTCTTTTTTTTAATTTATATTGGATTTACTTTGAACTTAAGTCACTAATAATAGAAGTAATAAGTAATAGTAACTTGGAATGGACTGAAGACTGAGAAGTTCCAGTGAAATAATAGTGCAGTTAGTGATTTGTTATTTCTCTGTTCCAGATCTGGTAATGATCTCTCTTTTTCTGAAAACACTGCTGTCTAAATGAGACCCTTTGTTCAGAGAGTCACAGAATGGTTGAAGCTGGGAGGGACTACTGGAGCTCATGTTGTCCAACCCCCTTGCTCGAGCAGGGCCATCTAGAACCTGTTGCCTAGGACCATGTCCACATGCTTTTTTAGTAACTCCAAGAATGGAGACTCCACAACCTCCCTGGGCAACTTGGTGCCAGTGCTCCACTATTCTCACAGTATAAAGTGTTTCCTGATGCTCAGGCAGACCCTCCTGTGTTTCAGTCTGTGCCCATTACCTCTGGCCCCAACAGTGGGCACCACTGAAAATGGCTCCATCTTTTTTACACCCTTCCTTCAGGTATTTATATACTTTGGTCAGACTCCACTGACTAATTATTTAAATTGGAAAGGTTTAAATATCTTTGGTTTACTATAGCAGGGAAGTAAGGAGGTTTTCTTCCACTTTATTTGGAAAATACTGGAAAAAACATAGAAGCAATGGAAATATGGCAGGAATTAGGATCATCATATCCAGCTCCTGTTCCTGCTTGCAACAATGCAACCGTGCAAAACAATTATTTTAGAAACTTACCTCTTTCTTAGCTTAAACATCCCAGGTTTCTTCCCCCCTGGAAGAAAATTACAGAGTGATCTTCAACTTATTACAGTTTTAACTACTGCTTCATAGAAAGAAACTTCTTACAGATTTTCTCAGAGCTCCTTGACTTAAAGAGTTGTCTCACCCCAATGGATTATAAAAGATACTCTTGTTTATTCCTATCCTTTACTTTGTGAATCTAGTTACATTCTGTTAGACCCTTCATATAAGAGATATTTTCTATGCCTCTTATGATCCAGTATCTACTGCAATTTGAACTCATCTTTCTTGAATATGTCATCACAATTTATACTTGATATTATAATTAGTAGTTTAGACAGGCATGAAACTGGTATGTCTGGATAAGAAATTCTAAATTAGGTTTTTAATATAGATATAAGAGTAAATGAATTATTCTGAAAAAAACTGAGGCACCAGCTTTACAGACAGTGGACTACGTTATTAGGTGTTCTCTCTTCGGCTATTGACAGTGTATGGAAAAACTGTTACTAAGATCTAAGTAATTAGTGAGAGACAAGTTAGACGGCAGAATGGCATCAAAGGAAGATCATGGCTGTAATAAAATCACCTTTCATAGGTTTAATAGTGCATAAGTGTATCACATGATCATAAGAACAGTGAGGGCATAGGCACAGGATGGCACAAAATCTGTCAATAGCAATAATGAGCTCAGCACAGGTGCTGTTAAGTTGCACATTGTTAAAGTAAAAAAAGGATAGTTAAAACTATTTAACTTTTTGACATTCAAGCTGTTAAAGATGATTAAATGTAATGTAGCAGTAGCTATAGGGCATATAAAGATCATAAAAAGATGAAAGAGCCATGGCGTGATAACCCAACAGTGCATCAGCAGCAATGGCAGAACAGTAATAGTCCACATATTCTTCATACAGCTCCCTTGCTGCTCAGAATCCTCTCTGTCATGGAGTAGATTAATGAAACTGAGAAGAACTTTATAAAGGTAGCACTTTGCTGCTAAAATCTGTTAACTATCTAATCTTTCTGTGACACTAATGCTACCTTTTTACACTGTAAATTCTTTCCTAGAAGAATTCTTCATTTTCTATGTACCTAGAGACCTTGATTGTTATAAATTACTTGTCCAGCATACCTGGCAATTTTGTTTAATCCTAGCTACTTATTCATCTGGCAGCTGATATGGAAGAAACCCCACACAAAACCAAAGCAAAAGAAAACCATGCAAGGGAAGAAACACAGGGCTGAATTCTGACAGCTTTTTCCCTACCAACTAGGAAGTTGTAGCCTATTTTGCGAAGCGGATTGTATTTTCTGGATACCTATTTCTTCCTTAGAATTTGTATTTAAATGAAAATAGTATGCTCCTGTTGGATTGCTTGAAAATTGTCCCAAGAGTTTTTCAAAAAAATTAATGTTAGAAAATACTTTGTTTACAAAACTTTAGTGGATAGCATAGATGAATTTCATAGATTTCTCCAGAATTAATATCAGATCTTCTTGAAACATTATTAAATTTAATATGCCATTGTGGTAAAGAAGAAATATTTCATAAATCTGTTAAAAGTCCTGTAATACTTCCTCAAAATCTGTATAGGTTCACGCACTCCTTTTGACAACAGTGGAATTACTAGTAAAAGGCACTCAAGAATTCAAGTTTTGCAGTACTGGCCATAAATTCTTGTAATACTAAATCTCACTAAACACAAAACGCATTTAAGGGATTGACCTTAAGAATAAAAATAGAGAACCCGAATTGTCTTCCATGAAGAACTGAATGTCAGCATTTTGTTTTCACTTAACTCTCTCCTAGAGTTCTACGTTTTTTTTTCTATGGAGATCATATCTGTCAGAAGCTTCTTCAGTTCATGTGCTCTGTCCAACCTTCTCTACCCCAGTGTCTGAGTTTCTTATCAAAGCCCCATTTACATATTTTCTTAGGGAAGCAAGTCTGTTGGTTTCTTGTTAGGACTCAGCTGTATTGTAAATCAGTGCCAAGTTCAGCAAGAGATACAGGAAGAATTGTGATTCAGAAGCACACTACTGAAGCCCTGAAGGTACTGCAGTCTTCCATTAATTTGTGAGCCCTTACTACATCTTCTTTCCTCCATAACACCATTCTTTTTTCAGCCCCTAATGCTACTATTCTTGAAAGTGCTTTATTTTGTCAAGAAAGTGTAAGCACTGCATTGCATGTGTGCTACTGGAGCAAGAGAGACTGTCTTGTAGTTTTTGAGTTATCACTTTATCCAGTTTAGCATGATAAACATAAATTACTGAATTGCATAGTGGTCCACTGCATAAGGATAAACAGACATATAAAATTTAAGAGTATTCCTTTGGATAAAAATTCCAACTTTTTTATTTAACCAATCTTATGGGGAATAGTCATTACAGGAAAATCTATCATTTTTTGTTTCAGAAATTTATAATGGAGTACCACTTATTTACTGTAGCTAAACGAACAGGAGATCATTCTGAGAAATGGAAATGTATGAAACCATTACAGAAAGATGGCCAAAGCACCTGGTCAGATAGGCCCTGTGATTGAGCTGTGTCAGTCAACAGTGAGATAAAGGGCAAGTTATCTGAAAAGCACAGAATTTATTCTAAAGCCAGTGTGTATAAATAGCAAATGCATTTTAGATTCCAGCCCTAACTGTGTACATAACCACACAACTGTAAACATAAAAATGGACTTTAAAACTTAGAGTGTTTTTTGATGTTTGCCTTTAATGAGAAATTAAATTTTCCACAAATGTTTAAATGTGTGTTGCACATGTTTGATTAGGTGAGTTTTACAGCTCCTGGGTGAAATTTCTGGATAGGAAAGAATGGCACAACAGCATCATGCCTTAGCACCTGAAATGCAGGAAATCTAAATTTAGGTTTTTGTTCCAAATCTTGTAAAATGGGGACTCTTTCACATTTGAGAAAAGAGGTCTTATTCAATTGGCTACTAGAGGATGGATTATTTTGGGGGGGGGAATAAAGTGTACAAATATTTTGGAAAACCCTTGGGTCTCACTTTGCATTAGAATAAAAACAAACAAACAAAAAAATCTAAAGGGAAGTTTCCCACCAAAATAGCCTGTTCTTTTCTTAATAAAAATATCTTCCCTCCCCCCCCCTATTATTTCAAATTCAGAAGAAATGAGTTTTGAAACACAAGTCAGGGCAAGGTGCACATGCACAATCCTAAGAGTATATTAATCATTATCCATGCAAGTGAAGTTGTCATAATTACTTTCAGTTTTGACTACTGCTCTAGAAAACCCTCTTTTGATACAGAAAAGGGTGGGAGGGTCATTAGTTTTCAGTCCATTCCTAATAATGTAGGAGTGCTTTGGGGTTGGCATAAATCCTTTCAATGTGCCATGATTAAAATAGTACAGAAGAATGGTATTTAAGGCTGAGATTAGTTTTATGCTCAAGAAGGTATACAAGGACTTTCACAAGTATGTTACAAATGAAACATATCCTTCCAAACAATACCACTTTTATACTAAGTACACAATATTTTTTTTCCTGAGAAGTTACAAAACAAACCAATCAGTTAGTCTGAGTTAATATAATTTAAAGATATTTAGTACTATTTTGAATCATTTGTTGGTCCCTAGTGATCTGTAAAATAGAATAACCCAATCTTTCAAAATGAATGCTTACTGAAAGTCTGTGCTATGGCAACATCTCTCTCTCTCTATCTCTCCCTCTGTTCTCCCCATCTCCCTGCATTTATATTACAATTACTACTAATCCAGGCTTTTTTTCTGAATTAATGAAAGGCTCTTTAAAGAATAGAGGGCAAACTGAAAAAGAAAAAAAACAACAAAAAAACAATTTTGCATCATTTTTCCAGTACCAATCAACAAAATCAGGTTAGGAATTCACAGAGATCTTTTCTTCCTTCCAGAGATAACTATTTACAATCAGCTGGAGATGAAGGACTGCTTTTCAGCTAAGACTGAAACCTGAACTTCTGGAGTTATCAGTGTTTTATATCAGTTTATTTTTGCCTTCTATTCTGTATTTCATGTAATAAATTTCATTGTGAAGTAAACTGCAAAATGAACTTCTAATTCAGTAAAAATAATATCTGAGCTTGCCAAGGTAAAAGCTCTCAGCTGCAAAACATGGGGGCTGGCCAGAATTAAACAATAACTATAATTTTAATATTTTTTTCATGTTTCACAGGCCATAATGCCTATCTCTTTTACTTACAGCTCCAAAGTTACCACTATAGTTCCACTTTACTTTTCAGATTTACATTCTTACTAACTTTTAACACGAAAATGTGTAGTCAATGATGGTGTTTTCTACAAACAGTTGAAGCAATAGGTTGACAGATAAACAGAAGCCTGTTTGGACTGTGAAACTTTTACTATGGCTGTTGTGCTAAATTTGATCTGTTGCATTTAAATATTAGAAGACTTAGCAATGCTTAGCCTTGAGGTACTGTCCTGCATTTCAAATACATATGTTGAGTGGTATGAGTCTGGATTATGCTTAGAAAGCCAGCCTCTAAGGCTGGACCTACTTCTAGGCTTTATGTTTGAGAACAAATGTGCGTATCATATGAAAAATTCAGAACAAACAGTTACTGTTTCATCAGTTGCCACAATAGTAAGGTTTTACAGCTGTTTTACACAGGACGACATGCTGCTGTTCTGTGCAAACTGCTGCCTACAAGGAGTCCTCCATTTGTTTTGTTTAGAGTGAAACACCATTTTTGGTGTCAAAGTAGCTCTGTGTGTGTTTACTTGAGGTGTGGGTTAGGCATTACCATGCAAGTGGAAAACTACATTGTTATTACACATTCTGGAGGGGGAATTAAAATGCCATGAAATGTAAAGAGCTTGGAGAATATGTGTTGCAGCTTCATTTGACAAGGGAGATTTGTCAAGCTGTCAATTGTGCTGATTAACTAAACGACCACACAGTATCACTTTTTACCCTTGCTTTTGTAGAAATTATTTCAAGTAGCATTTCAAACCAATACTCACTGTTAAAAGAGTTTCCACTGAACCAAATTAAAAAAAACCCAAACAAACAACAAACAAACCAACAGACAGAATTCAGGATTTGTTTACACCCATTTCTTGATGTGACTTTTCTTCAGAATTAAGAACTGTTTCAGTTTGCACTTACACTGCAGCATGTGCACTCAGGATGGCATACTGCACAATTTAAATATGAGATACAAGAAGATAGAGAAAGATGGTGTTTTCAAAATGGAAAACAGATAACACAGAGCTTATTCACATTGGGTAATTATGCTTCTTATTATCTCTTCCTTTTGGTGCCAGATTGCTTTGTTACTCCACAGAGAATATAGGTAGGCACTGTATTTTCAGGATTGCACTTACCACACTTAATGTCAAGATACATAGAGTCTGAGCAACGGATGTTATAATTCAACTGCTCAATAAATGAAACATTTTATTCCCATTAAACCTCAACACATTTATAAGAAAAATAGCCCTTTATGCCATCACTATGGCTGCTGTCAGTTACAGCAATGTTTAACATTGTAGGAAAATTACAATTGCAACAAGCCAGCAGCTACCAAGAAGCTGTCTTCTAACACCCAGCTAACACATACGCTCATGCCTGCATTAACGAGTCATCTCACAGATCCAGCCAAGTAGCCATGTAATGAATTTCTTATACCCATTTTTAGAGACATAGCAGTGACAGACAATATACGTAATTTCAGAATCCAAGTCTGAAGTGTTTTAAAATTTGGTGACCTCAAAGCTGGTGGATATTTCTGAACTCAAGTCACCATTTCTCTTCCTTCTGGCCTTGCTTTTGTGCTGATAAATAAGAATATTTCCTGTAGCCTGGGAAATCGGCACTGATACAGATTTTATAAATCTGTATAGTGGGTCATCACACTGTTACAGCTATAGTGTGCAGCCACTCTTCAGTAACCTATGCACCCCTCCAGGAATCACAGCAGTAATGATAGCAAGAAACAGAAAGCATTCACTTTTCTAAAGTCCCCATGTCTAGTGTCATTAAATAGCTTAAAAACATGAAGAGGTTCTTAAAAGTTCAGTCCTTAAAAGCAGCCTGTAAGAAATATGAGGAGAGACTTTTTTGCAGGGCATGTTGTGATAGGGAGAGGGGTAATGGCTTTAAACTAAAAGAGGGAAGATTGAGGCTGTATGTGAGGAAGAAATTTTTTACAGTGAGGGTGGTAAAATACTGGCACAGGTTGTCCAGAGAGGTGGTGGATCATTCAAGGCCAGGCTGGATGTGGTTCTGGGCAACCTAATCTAGTTGAAGATGTCCCTGTTCATTGCAGGGGCGTTGGACTAGATGAGCTTTGAAGGTCCCTTCCAACACAAACTATTCTGTGATTCTATGTCCGTAAAAAACAAGCTCTAGGTCAGCATCATCCAACTAGTGTACAGGCATCTACAGGTTCATTTTGAATGGAGTTTGTTGCCTGAGGTATTTTACAAGCATCTGGGAAAAGTTTAGTTTCTTACTGTTGTGAGTTATTCAATCTATGCTAGTTTATGAAAAGTCACTCTTCGGAGGCACATCTGGTCTGTGGATTACAGAAATGACAATTAGCACAATTCTAATCAGCTTCAGTTTATCCCACCTCAAACTTATACAAAGTTCTAAGAATATATTCTCAACCAGCACACTAAAGAAGAAGATCATCATGTAATCACTTAAATGGTTACAGCTTTAAGGGGTCTCTAAGCCTCAAGGCCCCTTCATGTCAGACTTCTAGTAAATATTTTACTAGTATACTACGTGCAGTTTTATTTTTTGCAATGAACAAAGCACACCCTTAATTTCTCAAAAGGAATCATAATTCTCTTGTTTACATTTCTGTCACTCAAAGAAAAAAAGTTTTGCCTTCCTGCTCCATTTTGTGTTAAGAACGAATTATAATAACAAATACAATTCCCCATTGATTTCTTTCCCCCCTCACTTTTTCCTCAATTCTTTCTTGCTTAAAATGCCTGTCAGTACTTTTAACAGTTCCTTGTATCTCCAACAAGACTGGCCTTAGGCTGTCGCTCGACAGAGACACCCAGGATACCTCTATCACTTCATAGGTAGCAGCTGTCACCTTCCCAATGCTCCTTTTGTTAGGAAAAGTGTGTTGCTACTTGGTCTTCTTCTAGTTGTCATAAATTTGTATAACCAGGATGCTTCAACACGGTAGTATCACATGGTGCAACTCTCTAACAGCTTAGAAAAAACATTAACATTCAGTCTTACAAGTATGCTAACTTTGTTCCTTAGGTTTCTGGTACTTTTTATTAAAATGTTGACTTTTAACTGTGCAATCATTAGCACAGGATAATATGTAAAAAGGGTGCAAAATGCAGTGTTTAAAAGGAAATAGAAAATGCCACTTAATCCAATACTACCTTACATTCCTCACAGCCACCCTTACATGTATATCTGCATTCTTGTAATGACTCAGTATGTCATCAAACTTAAAAAAGAAAAGAAAAAAAGCAAGGACTTCTTGAAGATAATTTAGTCTAGACACCTAATCCAGCATCAAGAACTGCAAAAAACCCCATCCTAAATTACGGCGATTTCTATCTGAGGCAATGATCAATGGTGTCCCCCTCAATAAAGTAAAAATTTATGGAAAATATAAATACCTTTAGTAAAACAGTTCTCTAGACCAAAATGAAGAGGTATTTTGAAAAAAGAATAGTCTTACATTTTTTTCCATTAATTGTGGGACAACCTAAACTGGCAATAGTTGGAGATCGGATGTTGCCCTTAAAACAGTAGTGCATAAAAAATCTCCATTTCCTCATCTTCCCACAGATGCACTGAATTATGGAAATATTTAACAGTATTTAACGGTATAATTCTTCATTTTGCACATGCTACCCTAAAATATAAAAATCCTTACCATTTCACTTAATCTTTAAGTTCCACATTCTAATCACTAATCTTCCCAAATCTTATTTTAATTGAAAACTGAAGCTGAAGCCCAGTGCTCTGAGTCCTTCTGAGAGGAGACTGGCTACAAAGGCTCCTGCCTCCACTCCAGCTCTTCTATATTCAAGCTCAAGATACAGTCACTGTCAACACTGTTTCTTCCTTTAGTAACTCTTGAGATATCATTCAAGAGTCAATAAAACCCACAACAAGAAATCCATATTTGTACATCTGTGCATTTGGTAAGCATAACTACAAACTTGATTTGATACCATGGGGCATGAGTAAAAACAAAGACTTGGCAGCGAAGTCTTTGTAGATAATAGATCATACTAATTATCTTGTAGGGCTAAATTTAAATTCTAAGAAGTATTAACTCTTGTTCATCCCAGGTGGGAAAGATAAAGTCTTTTTATAAATAAAGAAGAAAGAATAAGTAGGTTCCACAGAGGAGAAGCACTGGGTTTGTAACACTTACTATGTGCTAATAGCTTTGCGTACTCAAGGGGCTGTTCATGCCCATGTAACTGAAATAATTGGTCTGTGACATTATTCTATAGGTAATGGTTTTCCATAGACACACCGTATTTCTGTGGATGTCATTACGGTATGATGCCATCAATACTGTGAGTTGCTGCAAAATCATCCCCTCAGCTGTAATAAAAGCCTTAGAGAACTACCCTATTGTACAACTTCAGGGTCTTTCCTCACCCCCCACCGCCCCAAACCATAATGAGCTATATGCTACATATAGGCTAAAAAATTTAATTCCTCTTCTTCCAAAAAGCATACGACACTATTACCTGAGCTACCATGTAATCTCCATTCTATCATATTACTGGGACTTTAAACACACAAAGAAGCAGACATTATAGCAGTCACAGTCTCTGGACCAGATCTTTGGCCTTGAGCTATATGGGAGTTATTAAACTCACAGCAGTTTAAAGCAGCTCAAGGTTTGGCCCATTGCCATTTTCAGAGTCAGGAGACAAAAAGTAATGCCTTGTGGCTTCTATCTTTCTTCAGATCCTGTGTTTGCCAAAGACTTGGATCATCTCAATTTACTATCTTGGTTCTGTTAGCTTCTTCCTTTAAGCCTTTAATTGGCTTTGGTCTTAAAACTTTGCAAAGCTTTTTAAAACCTGTTGTATGAGCCTCCTTTTTTTAATTATCTGGAAAACAGAAAAAGTGGCTTAGTCTAGTAGGCTTGTGAAGTGGCTTGAGTGACTGAATGTGGCTTTTTTTGTGGCAATACCTGTAGAACGGAAAGAAGAAAGAGGAGAACAAGGAGGGCAGTGAAAAGAAGTATTCCTGAGTAAAGCAATAAAGACAAAAGATGACAACAAAGACAAAGCTATAGTTGTAAGGATGAGGAATTTTACACGGTATAGAAAAAGCAGACATATCTTTATGGACTTGCAATATTATGCATCTATATACTCCTCATTTACAAAACTAGTCCCTTCAGTCGGCCTTGCTGACCTGCCCCATGGCCTTCATTTTTCGTGCCATCTATATAATATCTTTAATTAGGTACACTGATGCCAAAAGCTTAGTCTTTTAAAGGATTAGACATTTATGTAGATAATGACAACAACTGTAGTTGCATTAAGTAAGATTAAACACTCCTTCTGAAGACACACAAGCTTCATATTTTATGGAACAAGAGAAGTTCAACTGACAGAAGGAAGGAAACTTCCCAAGAGGCAAATTATTTCATAATTGTTCACTAAGGGGATTCTTTTGCCTTTTTTAAATATGATGCTAGACTGCATCACAGATAAAATACCAGACACCATGGATCCATCTAAGTGTTTGATCCTATATTCCACACACGAACGAGGACTATTTTAACTAACACTAACTTATTTCTGTACTTGATACCTCAAACTTTATGGCTTTTCCTTTTTTCTGTACTACAGCCAATTAAGGCCGTAAGATCCATTTGCCTGAAGCCTATTACCATTTCATTGCCTAACCGTGCCACACTGGTAGTAATAATTAAAAAGTATAATCATGATATTAAAGCCCATAGATGGTAATTCTACCTATAAACACAGGTATATAATTTGAGTTTTTAAATATATTTACCATAATAAAAGATATTAGTAGTAATTGTAGTGCATTTAAAGTGGGATTAATGTACACATTAATTATGCTAGTCATGCTATTTTTTTTTTTCATGGAAAAGGTCACCTCATTTTTCTCCTTCCACCTCTACCTAAAAACTTTGTTTTGCCAGCATGTCACCAGCTGTTAGGTAGTTGCTTACTGCACTGTTCAGACTTTATCATTACATAGTGCTTACCCTTGTGGCTTTCTCACCTGGTATGTCTGAACTGGACTGATATTACAAAGCATAGGAGAAAAGATCAGTTTATGGACCAGTAATCTGTACTGATCAGAGTCTCAGTACAGATTTTTTTCTTCCAAATTTCACATACGTTGCCATGAAAATAATAATGAGGCAATAATGAGGCAATGTGTTACTGGGATCTACCTTTGCGCTAAAAAGACAAATTGCATACAATCAATCTACAACCAATGCACAGGGAAATACATGTATCTCAGCAACTAAGCAAGCACTGGTTACCTGGACTGTCCAATTTCTCTTTATTTTGAAAAGTTCTGAACTCAGGAAAGAAAATTTCTTGATGGAAATGGATGCTGCTTTCCAGGAAGAGAGACATGGGAGGCCACATCATCCTTAAAAGACCAGCTTTCCAAAATTTATGGGGAAATATGCTCACCAGTAATCACTTAAATTGGGTTCAACATACTTTTTCTTGTACCAGATTTAATTCAGGAGCTGCGCTAACACCCAGATGGGTCCAGGGATGGAATGAGTCTCTATAAAAGGGTCTCTTCA
This sequence comes from Cacatua alba, assembly GCA_024361745.1. Taxonomy (NCBI): domain Eukaryota; kingdom Metazoa; phylum Chordata; class Aves; order Psittaciformes; family Cacatuidae; genus Cacatua; species Cacatua alba. The sequence goes on along the minus strand of JANEMJ010012208.1, from coordinate 8,961 downwards.
AGGAGTGCAGCTGAGTTTAACTATTAAAGATGTAGGCTGGCCTCTTGCACAGGCCTAAGGAGAGAAAGGAAGCGTAACGCAGTGCCAACCAGTTGCAAGCATATCCGAGCTTTCACAAGTTTGAGCCTTTAAAAATAAGACATAAAAGTTAAGGTCTACATGAACACAGTTTTTTTCAGTTTAATTAAAGTAAAATATAAATATGTTAACTTTATTATATATATTAATTGTTCCAGTTCCAAACTACGCCATTCTTGTGGTAAAAATTGCTGCATTTAGGTTTAACAGTCTCAAGAACAAGGATAGCAGATCAAGTACCATATGCAATTTATTTGTTCTGAAGAAACACACCTTCTACACAAACCCACGATTTCATTGTTACTCATTAAAAACTTAACAATCTAATGTTCATAATCCAAATTATTCAATTATTACAGCTCACTGCCAATAATAATACAGCTAAAATAGATATACACAAAATTTCTAGTATTTCTTCCCCCTTTTTCTGGTGTTAATGCTCACCCTTTCTATGCTGCCTGGGTACTGAAATGGAGGGGAAAAGAGCACGTGTCATGGATGGAGTCCTGCACTTCACTCATAAGTGCACACCGCTGTAGCACGGTAAGTCATTAGTATCTCAAGTCAATGCCCTGTTATTTCTTCACCAGCCTTCAAGTTGTGGTTTCCCAATAACATAACTAGTGTTTAAACAGCACATCACATCCACATATACATCCTCATTCTAGGTCGTTTAAACTTCAATATACAAACCAAATAATCTTTTAGAGCTATTAAGGCAACCTCTTGTCACCAATATCAGCTAGCTAAGCAACATGATTGGTAAGTTATAAATATTACTCTGCAGAAGGATGTACATTATCAATATTATTCTGCAGAAGGACATACTGCTTTTGCTATAGAGAGGTCTAAAATAAATGGAATATGAAGCAAGTGACCTGGATATGTTTTGTTGTTGTTCTCACAAAACTCTAGTGTTGGGACCCTGACAGTATTTCTGCATCAGTGGGGAGCTTTGGCTGGCAGAGCTCAGGCCCAACATAGAGACAGTAGTCAGTAGCCTTGAAAGAAAGAGAAGCTTCAGCAGAGGCTCTCCATGAACAGTTCTGCTAACAGCTGCTTTTACCTTGGGCTTTTATGCTTGTTCCTTGCTTGAATGACATTGGAAGTGCACTGCAACCATGCCTGTGCCTGGCCATGTACTCTGTGATCCAAAACCTGACCTATCCCTTAGACTTGACTCCCCTGCTTGAGCTCAGACCTGCATTATCACCATGAACTTCCCCCAAAATCTCATCTTTGGCTCTGCTTGATTATTGTCCCTTGGACCTGCTTTTCATATCTTGCTCAAGTACAGCCACCTTTGCTGGTAAGGCCACTGTCTCTGCCTACCTTGTTATGCTAAGCTCCCAGCACCCTTTCCCTTTGCAGCAGCCTACACTTGATGCTCCCTGGCAGCTCAGTGCAAAAACCCCAATGAGATTGCACAGCCTGAGGCACTTGGGGCACCTACTTAATGGGGAAGTTGTGGATTCCTCTCCCAGCCTGAGCTAATACTTAACCTAAAATCTGCAAACCTTAACTGAAGAAGAAACAAAATTTAGGTTCCCTTGCTATGCAACTAACTTTCCACTAGCAAGCTAGCAAGCAAGTTCAACCTTTTCCCCTTTCTCTTCTGTATCCAAGTAAATCTTCAATTATTCTCTGTAACGTAAAATGGTTTCAGTGGACAAGGTTAAGAGAGTCCTATAACCTTGTTACCATAGGAGTTAGAATTGGCATACAAGATAGGATTGGTAAATTCAGATCCCTTCAGGCAGGCATAAGAAACTGCAAGTGAATTATCTAACTAGCGAAAATGGGAAAGCATTTATTCTGTCTCTTAGGATTAGTCTATTAGATGTTCTTTAAAAATACCTGTTAGATTTGAGTTTGTAGGCAGGAGGCCCAAAGCTGTACTTCTACCTTCTTAAATTCCTAGTAAGATGTATTTTAATAAAGCCTGACAATATTTCAGGCTTATGCAGTCATAGGCATGCATAGGATGAGAATTTCACTGGTTAGGCAATTTTATCAGTAAAAAAATTAGACAATAATGGACTTACGGTATCTCCAGGGTTAGACAGCAACTGAAGAGAAGTTGTGGATATTTCATGTCTGGGTTTACGCATTTCTAGGAGAAGACAGAAATTAATTAACACACTTCTATTTCTGATACACTTCACAAAATTGCACAGGATGCCTGCTGAGATTTAAGAGATCTGCATAAAGTAACTCTTTAACTACTTCAGGGTCTTACAAGTTTTCTTGCCAATACTAACTATTGAAAAAATATCAAGTGATGTTCCCCAAGTCACAAGTTTAAATTAATCAAGTGTATACCATAAAATTAACTATTATAATGAGAATACCTTCATTTCTTTTAATCCTGTCTTCAAAATTTCACGTGCATTTGTGTTATTCTAGAGAGATACCAAGATAAAAACTTACTTTTGAAAAAAGTAACTTAACTTTTTGAAAAGTGGCAAAACTACAAATGCAAGACTTCTGATTAAAAAACCCAAACAGCTGGAGATAAAAAATTGTATTAATAAAAATTAATCACATTTCTAAAATGCAGGATGTAAAAGTATTTAATTTATTTTTGCTGACTAAGATGAAAGGCAATACTGTTGACAGAAATTGCAAGGTGATATTTTAGAAAGAATTTTATTACTGAAGTTGAGGTTTGGTCAATTAAGCATACCTAGTTCTAGTACAACTGCTAGTTACATTATGCAGCAAAGTTTCTTATCCAGTTATGCTGCACTGTACAACCCCACTTGCTCCTGGCAGAAGATTTCTGGTCCTGCAGGGCATATGCTTCAAAGAGTACAAACCAGATGTTTCTGTTCACAGTGGGAAAAAGAGGTTTTAAACAACTTAGGTTTTCTTTACAAGAGTAAAATAGAAGGATCTCTCTTTCTCTATGCCCTTTCCAGCCCATGGGTATTCAACAATCACTGGATAGGTTTAGATGAGTTTTGTCTTTGCATAGAAGTATATTTATTATTCCTGCTCTTTTTCTTTTTCACCTATGATTCTGTGTACCCAGGCAGCAACATGTATGTTTTTTTCTGTAACTGGGTTTCCATAGGAAGAGGAATGGTGCTGAGGAGGAAGGTGCTTAACTGCATTGAGTTTTACTGAACATTGGCTTGCTTCAGTGCAAAAGGCTAGGCTTGAGGTTCGAAGAAATTACATGCAATCAATCTCAAATTAAGGCCATAAGGGTACTAGGCAGTGAGCTGGAAGAAAGATTGGCTGGCTGAATGAAAGAGGGAATTAAATCTGCTTCTCAGTAAAAGTGAATTGCTACTTTGTGTTGAATAGTTAAGTAATAGAGAAGTGTGAAAGAAGACGAGAAAAAGGTGAGCCCAGAGTTCAAAGATCATCCAGAGCTAGGGTCTCTCTTTCTCTCAGCTGATAGAAATATGTTGTCTCTAGTAAGCAGAGACTTCTGTCTCCTACGAGTCATGAATACAGACAAAATTGGGAAACAAAAGTTGATTTTTCTCACAGGGGAAAGATCAAAGCTCTGTCAGAGACAGGTTTCCTATTTTCCAAATAACTGACTTCTCCAGAAGACTAACTAAAGGGAGACTAGAAATTGAAAAGAACAGATCAGATTCCCAGGCAAATACTTTTTATCTTTTACTAGGATGTGCAATATCCTAGGATTTCCCTGTGAAAAAAAAGAAAAAAAGAAAATAACTGCTCAGCGTTTACACTTCTCCCAGCAAAATCTTTTTATGCTCAGTAGAATATTTCTCTGATTACACTTCTGCCTTTCACAGTCATCACAACACAGTAAATAGAGAACAACAGGTTTCTGTTCGCAACCTTACACACACAGATACAGAGATACATCTTTTGCGGCAGGGTCCGGTTTGTCCTTCAAATACATCACTAAAGCCAAAGCAACCCAAATTTCAGGGGAGTCTGATGTCTCTAAGTGTCAGGAATTCTGGTTTAGATTTCATACAGATCCAAAGCTTTTAGCAAGGCTTTGCATGTTAGTCTATCAAGGGACCTGCTTTACAAGTCTCAAGAATGATTTGCTTCTATCAAGTCAGTACAATTTTCATCAGCTGCAGGAATTGCCTTGGAGATCCCCTATCCAAGTAGCAATCAGCTTTGCATATCCAGTGTGTCTGAAATGGTAAAATAATCTGTATCAGCCAACAGTTCTACTCTCTGAACTACTAGCTAACTAATTCTAGCTAACCAACCATTTGCATTCCCACCTTTCTGAAGCTAGATACTGCCATGATCAGCAATGCTCTATTGACTGGCTACAAGTGATGCTCCATTTTATTTACTGAAGGTCACTGAAGAAAACTGACTTGCATGAAGTAAATAGGAAGAGTTTGCCGACAGACATGACTTTATAATTGAAATAAGGACATAACTGAGTAGGGACAAAAAGATCAACCCACAGTTGAAAATCTCTTTTCAAGTGAGATTTGATGATCTGAGATCATCAACTGTTCACCAAACATATCACTACTGTTCAAAGGAGATTAGGAAAATCAATCTCAAACTTAAAATCAGGAGTTTTGCTGATAGAATTCTGGATTTTTTTTTTTATTTGAGCCATCTGTCTGCCTCTGAACCATTGTGCACTGGGAAGTTACCAGGGTGGTTCTGTGAGTCATCCTACTCTTTCAGGAAATCTTTCCAGGCTGATCATTGGGGATCAAATTACACATCATTGCATCCAGAAAACAATCGTGATTGATAAAAAATAGAAACTCTGCACAGTAAAGTCACAGTAGCTATGGAGTGCAAAGAATACAGCTTTTGGCTGAACCCATGTTTGTTTGCATTCCACATATGCTGTGCGATAGGGTTTTATGTTCACACACTGGCTATTCTAAACCATCACAATGGTCGTGGGACCTGGACTCCACATCTAGGAACACAGTACGATGACATAGCCTATGTGTGTCTATATCTGTGGGGTTTTCCCCCAGGATAACTGTTTCAGTCATTGCAAAAGGCAGACATTTTTTTCTACCTTGCTGATAATTTACTATTTCTTTTAATATCTAGGTCACTCAGAACCTCCTCTATGGGGTTTGCATGGTGAGGTTTTGGTAGCGGGGGACTACAGGTGTGGTTTCTGTGAGAAGCTGCCAGAAGTTTCACCTGTGTCCGATAGATCCAGTGCCAGCCAGCTCCAAGACAGACCCACCGCTGGCCAAGGCTGAACCCATCAGCGATGGTGGTAGCAGCTCTGGGATAACGTATTTAAGAAGGGACAGTGGGGGAACCCTGCTGCACAACAGCAGCAGAGAGAGAAGTGAGAATATGTGACAGAAACAATGCTGCAGACACCCAGGTCAGTGCAGAAAGAGAGTAGGAGGTGCTCCGGGCGCCAAAGCAGCCTCCGTTCCCCTGCAGCCCATGAACGTCCATGGTGGAGCAGATATCCACGTGAAGCGTCAGGACAATCCCATGCTAGAGCAGGGGGATATTGAAGGTGGCGGTGACAAGGTGGGAAGCCTGTGCTGGAGCAGGCTCCTGGCAGGAGCTGTGGCGCCATGGAGAGAGGAGCCCACACTGGAGCAGGTTTGCTGCAGGACCTGTGACCCCACAGAAGGGACACATGCTGCTGCAGCCTGTGAAAAGCTGCAGTCCATGGGAAGGGCTCACAGTGTAGAAGTTCATGGAGAACTCTCTCCTGTGGGAGGGCTCCCACGCTGGAGCAGGGAAGAATGTGAGAAGGAAGGAGCAGCAGAGAGAATGTGTGATGAACTGACCATACCCATATTCCCCATCACCTTGCAGTGCCTGGGGGGAGGAGATAGAGAAGGTCAGTTGTGACGTTTAGCCTGGGAAGAAGGGAGGGGTGAGGGAAAGGTGTTTTAAGATTTGGTTTTATTTCTCATTATCTTACTTTGGTAATAAATTAAACTGATTTCCCCAGGTCAACTCTGTGTTGCCCATGACAGTACTTGGTGAGTGATCTCTCCCTGCCCTTATCTCTATCCATGAACCTTTCAGTGTATTTTCTCTCCCCTGTCCAGCTGAGGAGGGGAGTGATAGAACAGCTTTGGTGCGCACCTGGCATCCAGCCAGGGTCAACCCACACCTCCCTGTATTGTTCTGTTCCAGTGTTGCCTTCACCCTCTCTTCCTGTCCTGCCCATGTATTTTTTCCCTAGTTGTTTTTCTCTTTTATCCACCTATACCACTTTTACCACTCACTGTCCCTTCACCTAGCAGGAGAAGCCTTATAAACACAACTGGAATTGTCCACCTCATTTTGGTCCTAACACTGGTGCAAAACTGGTCCCCTAGTAGCAAGCAGATGGAGTGTTGTCTACTTCTTTCTCTTTCTGTTGCTTACTCCTTGCATACATTTGGTACAGAGAGAATCCGAATTGAATTTAGATTTAGCATGTCAGAGTCCTATGACTCTCCTTTGATGCACTGAGATTCAGGCAAGGGCATGTTTTCACAAGTGTGGTGAAAGACACCATATGTGATTCAACACTTGTAGATAATGGACATGGTAAATTTTAATGACAAAACAGTTCTCAGATTTCATTACTATTTGAAATCTAGTCAAACCAATATTTCCCTATGGTCCCTAAAGCAAAACATGAGTGATTTTGGCTAAAGAGGATGGTTTGTATAAAAGATTTTTCCGCATAAATTCACCTTCATAGACTTCATCTTCACCTTCTTCACGTTTCAGATCAAATGTGTCAGGTATTGCAGAAAAACAACCAACTGAAAACATATTCTTATAAGGGTATGTTAACAAGCAACCTTGAAAGTAATCAATAAATGCTTCCTCAGTCACCTTTTTTATCACATATGTGCAGAGAATTTCCATGCAGAAGACAGTGTGGACCATCTGTCCTGATCTCTTTCTCTAATCTGTCATCAGTTTGCCACTTATGTATAGTTTACAATATTAATTTCATGCCAATAAAATCTGTAGACCACATCATAAACCTTTATTCTCTATATATTGATAGACTGATAGCAATTGGCAGGCTTAAGCATTTTCACTATAATAATACTTATTTCAGTCATAAACCTTTAATACATTTTTTCATCCACTTGCCCCTGTGTAAACTAAGAATCTTGAACAATTCTCTCTACATTATACTATTCATGAGCATGACAGAATCTGAAACATAGTGGGTCCCTTCACCTCCAGTGACAATGTATTGCCATTAACATGCAGAAGCCCAGCAAACAAGACTCTGTCTGGAAAGAAAAATACTGTTCTGCATAGTTAAAAACAACTACTTGTGTTAACACAATAGATGAAATAGAACTAATGTTTAATTTTCACCAGACAACTACTGACCTTCCACAATACTTGATCTTCAAAATAAAAAACTTCATCTCTGATTACACATGCCTTCAACAGCTAAAAAATTAGCTAATAAAAAAAGCATATATTGAAAACTGCTTGCCTGAACAATATTCTCAATTCCTACTGATGGAATAAAAAGTTCACTTAATTACTGTATTACTCACTTTTATCACATGCTTCCACTTGCTGTTGTAGTAATTTTCACTTTCACAGACACAAGAACAATGCAGGAACATAGAAAACCATATGATTTTTTTGTACTGATTAGAAGCCCTTTTCTATCCTATTTATACTCCCTCGGTATTTGTCCAATAATGAATCAATGAAATATTATGAGTAGGGATGGTGATATTTATCAGTACATTGCACATAAATCACTGAAGTGAGGTTTCCCTGGTTGTTCTGGAAACAGTCCTCAGAAGTCAACAGCAAAACTTCTGTCGATTTTGTTGGGAGCAGAACAGATCCCATGCTCAGTGACTTGCATCAGAAAATTATCAAGATTGTACCACAACACTGCTACCTTGTGGCATGACATAGAGCAGAATCATTATTGCTTTTGTGACATGCCTCTTACTTCAGTAACACGGATGCCATATGTCACAAAATGCTAACACATCATCTTATACTTGAATGTACAATTCCCTTTCCATTCTAAGTCTTTACATTATAATTAGTGGAAAGCTGTGCCCATTTGACTCACGTTAAGACTACAAAGTTTTAAAAGATGATGCCAAATTACTTTTCCATTACAGTTCCAATTCATAATTTATTCATTCATAAAGATACTAATTATCTTGCAAAATTTTGTAATGCTGATGTTAGGAAAATTGATATAGTTTTCCATTAATGACCTGAAGAAGTTTGGAACTAGTTAGTATATCACATATAAAAATACCCTTCTCTACTCCACTATATTTATGTCTCATTAGTTTATGGACCTAAAGCCCTCCAGGGATTGTCACTCACAAATCCACCTAATGTTTATGAGCTCTAGATTTTGCATTTGGATCTCTAATTTAGCCAACAGACATGGAAAATCATATAGATAGAAAACTCCCTGGTGACTACAAAGCTCTAGTTTTTAATAGAGAGGGCAGAAATAGCATAAGCGTAATGTTTAATATAAGCATAATGCTTAGCACATTAGTGGTAAGCTAAGTGTACCACCTAGGAGGAAAGACATTCGCAGTATTTCAGGTAAGTAATACTATTCTTTCCAGGACTGTTGGCTTCTAATGATACAGAGCTTAATATGGCTGTGTGTTAATTACTCCCAACTTCAAAGCTACATAAGAAAATGAAAATGCTGCACATTATTGCTATTCTATTCTCTGAAACTTCTATTAAACATATATAAATTTAAATGTTCTTTCAGTTTTCCACAGCACAACACATGGTGCAGTTGATGGATCATAGAATCACAGAATCATAGAATAGTTAGGGTTGGAAAGGACCTTAAGACCATCTAGTTCCAATCCCCCTGCCGTGGGCAGGGACACCTCACACTAAACCATATCACCCAAGGCTCTGTCCAGCCTGGTCTTGAACACTGCCAGGGATGGA
>JANEMJ010012205.1:0-22017 GCA_024361745.1 Cacatua alba | reverse complement strand
GTTGGGGGGGCGGGTCGGGGGAGGCGGAGCAGCTCCTCGCCGCGGGGAAGAGAAAGTGGCTGCGGAGCGTGCTGCGCGGTGCTGCGCGCCGCCGGGCGGAGTTCAGCGAGGGGGCACGCGGGATGGGGTCGCCCCGGTAGCCGATGGCAGCGCCGCGCACGCCGAGCAACTTTTCCGCTGCGTGCCGAGGAACGGGGTGTCAGGCCCTCGTTGCTGGGGGACGCGGGAGTCCAAGGAGGACCTTCCGCGGGTGCCCGCGGAGCCCCCCTTACCTGCGGGGAGAACAGAGGTGGGCGCTGCCTGCGCTCCCCCTCCTACCCCCCTTTTCCCGTAGCGCACGCCGCTGTTGGCGCAAACATTGCTTAGAAACACTGCGCGGGTGCGCAGCGGTGCGCACCGGCCGCTGGGAGGGAGTGACCATCCTGAAGGCCGAGCGCGGTGTCGCTCCGCGAGGGCTGCCCCAGCCACGGGACCTCATGGCAGGGGATGCGCGTAGCGGCTGCAAGGCCGGCCGCGCCGTCGCGGCTCCGTGGAGGGGCCGTGGTAGCGCCCGCAGGGAGGCCGGGTTGGGGCGAGAGCCGGGGCTGGGGCAGCCGGGCTATCCCGGCCCTCGGCACAGAAAGTTTAAAGCCACCGGTGGGCTCGGCACCGGTAAGGAGCGACCAGCGGCTGCGGGGGCCGGACGGCGCGGAGGATGTGCGGGAGGAGCGGGCCGCGCAGGGCTGCACCCTGCCCTTCCCGGTGCTCTGGTCCGCTGTTGCAGTGCAGGCAGGCCGGGATCCCCGGCGGGGCTGGGGATGGCCGGCGCTCCGCGGGGATGGAGCCCGGCGCTGCCCGGGGCGCCGCAGAGCAGGAGGCAGCGGCCGACTTTGTTCAGGGTAAAACTCTTTTCTTCCGACCGCGGGGACCAGCGAGAGCCCGGGCTCTCCTTCCTTTGTGTTTAGTTTACTTTTTGGGGCCATCGCGTTCGGTTTCCCGCAGGACCGACACAAAGCTCGCAGGCCGGAGGGAGTTTCAACACCGCTTGAAGCGATACTGGGCAACGAACCGCTACCGCGGGGGAAGCCGCGGCGCGACCCTTCCCCTGTCCCGTCGCCCCCTTTCTCCGGTCGCAGCCCGACACATTCCCGTACCCCTCCGTTCCTTGCTCCCGGTCCCGGCCCATTCCTGTTGCCGTTCTTCCCGGTCCCGGTACCCCCGGCCCGCGGGCTGCTCCGAGCGCAGGGCCGGGGTTGCGGCGCCACCTGTCGGCAGAGGCGCAGCATCGGCGGGGGGGACCGCCCCGGTAGCAATTAACACCTGGAATTACAGTAATAGCGAGGCACTTATGCCTAATTCATTATATTTTAAATAATTAAGAGAGGAAAAATCGCTGCAAATAAATATTTGCGAAGCCGGTCGTGGCGCCGTACTTCGGGAGCGCCCCGATGTGCTCCCTTCAGCCCCCTCCCAGTGCTCCCAACAGAAGTAATCCTGGAAAACATGGGATTTGTGGGGCTGGGGGGGGACAGGGATCCCCAGCTTTAAAAAGTAAACCTCACCGTCACCTTGAGCTTTTGAAACTTCGATTTTATGGTTCATCTGCATCTTCAGTAGGAAGAAAAAGGGGATAAACCTAATAAAAGAGCCTTCTTAAAAAACATCCCCCCTTAAACATTCCTCTCCTAAAAGATATTTCTTTTACATTTTACCCTGGAATAAATGTTTATTGGAAACTTCTTTGCCTCCTGTTTTTAACTTTGCAAATCTAAACCAGTACATGAGCTCTGTAAAACATGATTAATTCCACAGACAATACCAGCAGTGGGACTTCTCCCTCCCTTCTGCCAATGTAGCTGCTAATTGTACTTGAGCTGTTTACTGCTGTATTGGTTTACAAGTGCCTGGAGAAAGATGCTTGATATTCCCACCACCAGCAGAACCCATCCCAAGAGCAAATGCTTGGCACATGTTGGCAAGGGTGTACACAGGCTACAACTGCAGCTTGTTGGCTAAAAAAAAAAAGTGATGAAGGTGATGACGCCTCCGTAATTATAGGTGTTACTTGTTTTAAAGGCAGAATGTTTTCCAAGCTACTGTAATGCCCCACCTCCGGTGTCCCAGGAGCCAGGCCTGAGTCCTTTCCGCTTTAGTCACTGGATTATGAGGCTTTGGAGAGTGCATCACCAAGCTGCATGGATAGGCCTGGGCCACTGCACATTCCTGCATAGGTGCAGACCAACCCCCTGTGGGTCCTCAGCTGTTACTCTTACCTTTAACATCAGGCATGAAAAATTGAGATACTCACTGTGTACTGTCCCAAAAAGTTGGTGGACATACTAAAGAGACATGATTTTCTGACTTTGTTTTGAGTAAGCCAAATGCTCTCACAGTGCTTGGGAGAGAACCTGTGAGTACCCTTGTACTATAGCTGAAGACAAAACCCATTTGGGGAAGTTATCAGTTGCTGTTTTCCACATTCCCCCTCCTTGCGTGTGGAGCCAGGCAGTCAGATCAGTCTGGAACAGACACCCCTCAAAAAGGCAGAAGCTCTGCCCATCACACAAGGTGGATCACACCAGACTTTTCTCTGCTCAGATAACTTCAAGGGTGGGAAGGGTTGACTTGGTGAGGGGCAATTTTAAAAGGCATAACCCTCCAGCTTAGAGGCTGAGCTCACTGCTGTTGGCAAGACTTGCCACCAGTTTTAGTGGAAGCAGGATCCATGCTCCAATTGGGGAAATCCCACAACGAGATAAAAGTAATGCGACACAGCTGAGGTCTCAAGCTGGCTTGTCTGACAAAAGGAAATGCATAAATAAGTCCTCCAAGATAAGGACTGTAACCAGACCCAGATCATTTTTTAACTTAAATATTGTCTTGTATCATCTCTATAAAAGTTGGGAGTTGTTTTCAGCATCCCAGTCTCGGGTGCTTGATTTGCAAATGTACTCGCACCCCTCATCTGTTCTGTTATTACACTTTTTGGTTTGCCCAGTCACAGTGGAAGCCGTGTCCTGGCCCAGAGGATGAGCTGGAGCAGTAGAGAGGAAGCACGTGGTACCTGTAGGACAGTACTGTCCTGTGGCCACCCCAAGGGCCAGTGCCAGTCTCACTGCTGCTCACAAGGAAGACAAGTTGTTCTGCCCCAGCAGTGTGGTCCAGGGAGAACAGGCTGAAGGCTGGCTTCATGCACAGGGCAGCAGGATCAGACACAAAATAAACTGCGCTTGACTCTGTTGTGAGTCCAGTGGAGCTCCACTGCAGCCAGAGTTGCTTTGGGTTTGCACTGGTAGTGCAGAGAGACGAGCTTCAGATTCACTCCACGCTCCTCCGGGTTCCTCATGGGGAAGGGCTCCCCATGTCTGTACCCATACTAATCCTCTTTACTGCTCGAGGCATTCCTCCAACCACCTCTTTAGCGAAAGACACACAGAGGTAACTTTTCTATAGCAGATTTCCATTTGTCCTGAGCTGCCAGCCGATACATATTTCCTTTTCCTGTGGGGGCAATGGATAGCCATTGTATTTGCATTGGACTATTAATCTGCCTGAATTTGGTAGAGATTTTAAAATGAATATTCATGGGAATTAATGTCATTTAATTCCTATTGCTTCCTGAATATAATTACGTGCTGTACATGAATTGGCAAACACCACAAGAATGTCTATGACCAGTTAAACACCGCAAGCTGGACACTGGTCCAGTACTGAAGATACACAAAGCACTACCAAGATGCAGCCTGTCTTCAGGAGAGGAGATGGGCTGGAGAAGGGAGCCCTTAGAAGTTAGAAGATGTACACTGTGGGAAGCAAACAATGCCTTTAGGGATGGAAAATATGATTAAAAAAGTATTTTAATACAAGCTCTTCCCCAGCTATTTGTCTACAGATAGGGACTACACTAAACATTTGTACTCTCTTGCAAAAGAGCTTTATTTTTCCACTTTCTCACCCATAGGAAAACATCTTTCAGGGCCTCCTATTCCTGGCCTCTTTCAAGACCCAGCATCTTTTGGAAGACCTTCAGCCCATCCTACGAATAAGAAATACCCAAGTCCAATCCTCCTGCCTTACATCAGCCCGCCTGCCAAAGTTCACGCTGTTCCTCCAATAATACAGCAGCTCAGTGCTGAAGCAAACCCCATCCCCAGCATCAGTGCTACCAACCCCTGTCGTAACATAACAAGGACTCTTCCCAAAATATTTGGGTTTGCCCTGTCACAGTGAGAGACGTTCAAGTTCAGTGCTCTGTCAACAATGCCAGGTGTCTCCCAAACCTCCAGCTCCCGAGCCAAGAGGGAAAGCTCAGAAGCACAGGAATAATCATTATTCGCATTACTAAAACATAACGGAATGTTGAAACAGATAACGTAAGGAAATCCTCCACGGCAAAACAAAAACAAAAATCCCTGTTTATTATTTATCCCAGCCAGACAGAAAATGAACTCAATCTCCTGGAAAGCAAAAGCAACGTTCCTTGTTTTTGCAACTGACAGCCATGAAAAAAACACTGTACTGTGCCAGCTGTGCCCCTTCGGAGGGGCTGATGTTCGCTGCAGCTCTTGATAAACCAACTGGCAAATTTGGGGGAGGAAAGAAAGAAGTGACTCAAAGCCAAACACAAACATCTAAGAAGAAACAACCCGATGAAACCAAAAATCCAAGAACAATTTCATTTTGAGTCAATCCAAAGATTTCATTTCAATTTTGATTTTTTTGGGGGGAGTAAGAAAAGACGACACACACCCCTTTGCTTGAAAATAAAATTAAAGGACATTTTAAACACAAAGTAGTTTCAAAATGAGAAATCAAAGTGTTTCATGTCAGAAGTGTCAAAACTAACAGCTTCAGCATTTGTCAGAGCTTTTTTAGTTTTTATAAATGACAAGTTTGGCATGTGTGCGCAAACCGTTTTGGTGCTGCTGAATCTGCATTTTTTGCATGCAAATATAAAAAGGTTGGGCGAGATGTTCCGTGCAGAGCCCTGTTTGCCATCGCCTTGTGCCGAGGCCAGCAGCGCTCTCCCCAGTGGCTGCACTGTGATGGAGCCCCATTGAAACCTCTCAGCTCCTCTTTGGCTTATTAATATTTTACCCTTAGGCTTGCAGGACATCACAGGGCTGGTCTTTTCCAGAACCAGTTCCCTGGTTAGTGGGAGGAGGTACAAAGGTTAGGAGAGAGCAACTGTGTGCCTCTGGCTTGATGTCCTGCGCTGTGACAGGCAGCCACGGACCTATCCTGAGTTAATATTAGGTAATTTATTAGCCTGGTTCATAGCAGACTTAATGTTACAGGCTGAGCTCCCTTTTGACAGCTCACTGCCTTCCCAAAGGGAGGGGGTTCATAAAACATTCCCTCCTGAGAAGTTTGGAGAGGCTTCTGTCAGGTTTACACCTCACCTAGCAGGAGGGCAGGGATGGAAACAGGAGCATACAGCACCCAAAATAAGGCATTTAGCTTAAAATCTCAGAATTACATAAAATGCTATTGCTATAAAAAATTACCACAAAGCATTTACCATATTAGCAACTGAATATATTCTTGCTAAGAAACCAGCAGCCATCCGGATTTTGCATGCCTGCTTACAGCATTGCTGACTTGGCTGCAAGCTTGGGACAGCATCTGGTCCCCAAGGAAGGCAACAAGAGCTTTGCTGTAAGCACTGTAGGCCTGCGTTCACTTCTGCAGATAACAGGCACCTACCTGCCTTTTGCTACCAGATTTCTGCAGTGCTTTCTACATCTCTGCAATGACAGCACCGCTTCTTGCTGTATCTTGACAACTTCTAATTAACCCAGTCTCAGCATCTTCGAAGCTGCTGTAGAAAACCCATGTACTTCTCTAGAGCAAGAGACTAAATTCAGAACACCACCTCCTCCTCTGACTTCCAAGCACAGTCTTTACTCCATAGAGGCTTCAACCCTAGGTCATACATAGTCTTGACACTGCTGAAGGTCAGACCAGCTCCTTCTGTGCCCTTCCTGGAAGGCAGCACTGGAAGCAAGCAGAGATAGAAACAGGTTTCTCACATCTTGTTGGCACTTCTGGAACTGCTCAAACTGCTGCTGCTGCAGAAATCCCCATAAGGACATGCCACACTTTCAGCTTCTAACCTGTTCCACCTCAGCGACATAGTCTCCTCACTCCCTGCCCTGCTCTCCCTGTAAGTGAAGCATCCCTTGCGAAGGAGATGCTGTTATTGCAACTTTCCCTGTGCAGGATTTTCTGTTGATGCTGTCTCAAAAGTGTACTATGCTGAAATATTATTTCATCTTATTTTTTCCACTATTATGACTCCTTTTTTAATCCAAAAGTCCAACATCAACAAAGATCAAAGCTTTTACTCTAGTTACATATCTATGAAAACAGCAGTCTCCTGTGTCTTGGGAGATAAACAATACCAGATGCTCTAGTAAACACCAGGAAGAGGAGAGAGGAGGAAAAAAAAGAGTGGCCAGGAGAAGCAAAGGGCTGAAATAAGTTAGAAATAACAGAAGAGGAGACCAGAAAAGTAAATTCCTGGTAGTTCTTGCTCTGTGGCAGGGAAGAGGTTAAAGCCCGGTACACTGCCATCTCTAGACAGAATTGGTTGTTATTGCATTGATAAAACCCCGGGTTGTGTTTTCCTTGTCCATTTTGACCCGTATCTGAAGTTAGCATTGCAAATGATGTCTGCTGCCATTCAACTAGTCAAAGTGAGCGGACAGAAACAAGACAGAGAGCTTAGCAAAGACGGTACTAATGGAAGGGGTGGGGAAAAGCCTGATTTACATGTAATTAATTATTATTTATGTAAAAACCATATCATTGTGGTGGCTCTTGACATCATTTAAAGTCTCTTTTCAAAAAAGGAGTCTCCCCTGTTACTGCACTAATCTTTTCTGTGCTGCAAGTATGAATGGTGATATGGCAGTAGCCACATTGGCCCATCACCAGCGCTTGCAGAGTTGACATCCAACTGCCCAAAAGAGCTAAGCAGAATAATCCTGCCTCCTCCAAAACAGGGCCATGGGAAGTCATTTGGTGGGAAATTATCAGACCTTAGGCCAATGTCACGCAGAAGATGACAAACTTATTCACAGCCATTGCAGTGAAGTTTCAGATGAAATAAATGTATTTTCCTCTGAACTTGTACAATGATTAAACTGATTTGAGTTCAACATCTAATCACAAAATAACTATCTAGTCCAGGCTCAAGGTACCTTGGCAGTGTTGTTTCAGACACTGTCCAGCACAGACAAAAGCTTCCACAGGAAGACATCCATCTTCCTGTACAAATGAAACTGCTCCACAAAAATGAAGGGCACAGCTCCACACCCCTGCTCTTTCAAAATCCAGCCGCCTCAGCCATAGCTCCAGTCCACCTTCCAGACACACCCCTGCCCAGTAGTTTTCACAGGAGCTAGGTCAAACCTCAAGTGCATGGATTACATATGGCAGCATGACCTGATTTATTCAGGCTCCACTGGACAAAATCTATACTGTGGAAAGCTTATTGACGGCGTCTCGCTGGTTCTCTCTAATTTACCAAAGGAGCTCCTGGACAGGAAACTCAGTTAACCTCAAATGATGGTAGGGACAGATTAAAGGGGGCTGGACTCAAAACCAGGTAGGTCTCAAGCAAACTTCTTAATAAAGAAAAACAAACCACAGCACTAATTGGAGCAATTGAATGGGGTAGGAACTTTGGCTCCAGCCTGGGAGCGGAGGCTGGAGCAGATGGGACTGGCAGCACTCACTGATGTACCTGGATGGATCCCACACACCCATTGCACTCTGCACAGCTCATAAGCCAAGGGGGCATCCTCAGCCACATCTTCCTCATCTCCCCCACATCCACCTCTAGAGCATTTCTACACAGCATTGCCTCTGCCCATGCTATCACCTATGATGCGAGACCTCAGCACCATGCTGCACAGTTTCTGGAGGATTACACACAGAGCAAGCCCAGGTCTACCTGCCACAGACCACGCAGACAAAACCAAGAGCACTGCAGACAGAAGTTTGCCTGCAAGGCTTTCAACACCATTCTGCTTTTAGGCAACAGCATATTTCATGTTCTCCCGCCATTGCCTCCTTGTCAGCTGCTGGAAGCACCAAAGCACAGGTAATCCTACCTGGGTGGGCCAAATCTCCCACTAAACATACAGTTTTATCCCCAGCAAACAATCACCACGCAGCAGAAAGCAGTCTTTCATTCAGCCCTTGGACATCTCGGTTGTAGTGAAATGGCTTGTCCAACTCTGCCTAGTTTGTGAATGAACCCTGATACCAGCCAGGGACCCGATAGCCCAGTTGGAAGGAAAAGAAAAAAAGAAGAAGAATTTCTCCTAATAGAGAATCATCTTCCCTCTTGCATTGTTTGCTTTGTTAAAAGCAGCAAAAGCTGTCATCAGCTTGAGGCTGAGCAAACTCAGCTCACACGCAGAGCATGCTTGGCACAAGGAAGTGTTTTCATTTCTTAGAGCAGGCTCCAACCAGGTCAGCTTGCCCTGCCATCCACTCCATTTCAGACTTCAAATGTTCCCCATTTTGGTTTTGGTACTTTTTGCATACCTCATAATCAACACATTCAGGTTTTTTGTTGTATTTATAAGGGGGTTTGGTTGGGTTTTGTTTGTTTGCTTTGGTTTTGGGTTGTTGTTGTTAAGTCACACTTACCATAGGCACAAGTAGGTTGGTATCTTTTTATATTCCAACCTTCAAACTTTGTAAAACTGAATGAGGTCAGTAGAGGGACTGTTTTTCCTGGTGAAATTAGCACAGCTGTAGGGCAGAAACATTATCAGAGCTACCGAAAGCTTTCTTTATCTGGCCAGCCTAGAGACCAGATGTTTTGCTACAAGTTCTTTGGCTCTCAGTGGTTCACAAGTGCTCTCTGCCATCTTTGCACCTCAGACATCTGCAGAGCAGAGACTCTTTTGAATCTCAGCAGAATTTCAGGCTCGCAGGAGGGTCATTATTTCTGCTGTGGGTTTTTCAGAGAGGAGAAATTAATTAAATGGGACACCTCACTCCCAAGAACCTTCTGGCTGTTTATTCCTACACAGGGCAGTTCTCTGGTGAACACATTACAGCTTCCACCCCGATACTGTGAGAGTCAGAGGCACATTTCCATCAGCCCTCTGCCTTGATTAATCACATCAAATAGTTTGTTTATGAACTTCAGTTCCACAAGCCCAACCTGGAAGCATCCTCCCAGATACAAGCACTTTTGCTATAATTTCTTTTAAACACAAAGCTGATCGTTATCTACAAAAGGCCACAGCAATAAGTATTTAGTGTGTTTAGAAAACACAGCTCTTTCACCACACCTGCAGCCTGGCTGCCAACTTTCAGCCATGTGGACTCTCCACTGCTCTGGGAGACTCCAATGCAATAAACAAAGTAGTTTTCCCGGGCTTCCCTTGTACCAGTTACCTTTCCCAAATATCTTTATGTACTCACACCCTAAAGGTCTTCATGCAGGTCCTGTTTCCACAGTATTTCCAAGGGCTTGGATTAGGTAGTGTGAGTGGGAATTGAGGGTATTGGGCTTTCCTCCACTTCCTCAAGGTTGTTCTATTAATGACTTTGCAATAGATGCAGAAAAGCCTTCACTGTTGAACATGAGTGGGACCTGTTTCAGGAGCTACTCCCAAGATTCTTTTTTCCTTACCCCTGATGTAAGAGACAAATGAATCCCATCTTTTTCATGCTATTGAGGGAGATTTGTTACAGCACCCAAACCTGGATTGTCTCCCATGAGCTGCTTCTATCTGACATAAGGTAACATCCCATAGCCTCTCCCTTGGCATCGCCATTATTCATTTTGGTCTTAGCAATGCCACTGAACAAACAAACTTCAAAGTAAAAAGCAAGGCCAGAGCCAGGGAGACGCGCCTGAGGGTGAGAGAACTGGGATAATAAAACTCATGGCATCACCCTGGTGCCAGCAACCCTGTACTTTTTGTGCCTCAATTTCTGCAGTTTCTTGGAATGGTTTCCTAAGGCACCATTTCATTTTGGAGATGAAAAGAACAGTCAAGGGTTAAACCAGAGCCGCCATCCCCCACCCCCAGTCTATTCACAGCAGAAGGAAATCTGTCTCTCTCCCACCCCTCAGCATCCTGTCTCTGCTGCCTTGGAAAACACACAAATCCCTTACAGCTTCCTGAGGGGCAGAGACCTCAGCCCACTCCCAGCCGCCCTGCAGCATCCTGGTTTCCCTATGGCAGAATACCCTTCCTGGGGGGTTCCTTCCCTCCTGCCCGGCCAGAGGAGGTGCTCGAACAGCACCAGCTTGGTCTCCCAGGTAACTAACCCAGCAGCTGCTTGTCCTGCCTAGGTACTAGAAATTGGCCTTGGATGCAGCAAGTACCCCACAGCTCTTCATTGATCACAGGCTGAATTATTCCCAAGTGACTTTTTTCCCCCCTTGTCCCCTTTAGCAGCTCTACCCCAGTGTCAAAGGGACTTGAAACTGCTCCCTCAAGGTTGCTCCAAGCTAACCTGATGTGTCCCCCACTGGGCACTGAAGAGTTTCCCCATCCCACTGACGCCTGCCCTGTGGCTCCAAGGAGCCAACACATGCTGATAGCAATCTGGATATGGGGAGCTCACAGATTTCAATGTTAAACCAAGTCAGCCAAGCCTCAAGAATTCTCCCACAGGTGTCACTGCTTTCCCTGCATGGCCATTGGTTACTGCCAAGCACGCCTGCCTCTCCTCTGTGCCAAAGGCCACTCCAGAGCCACAGGCCCTCACCCTTTTCCCCTCCAACAGACTCAGAAAGTGGACCAGCCATCCAGCTCCCCCTTGAGATAGAAAGGATGGGCGCTACAAGAAGCCAGCCCTTGGCTGAGCTAAGGATGCTCAGCATCAGTCAGAGCACCCAGAAGGCATCCCACCCATTACAACAGTATGGCACAGTGTGGTCAGGAGGTGCTCAATATCCTCACAGCAGCATTACCTTGGAGCTGTGCCCATGCTAATAAGTGCAGTTTGAAGCACAAAGTGGCTGTGCTACCTTTGGCCCATGAGCCAGAGCACATTGCAGTCAGCTGTAGGGCCTCCGAAGCGCATGCTGTATGTTACTCGCATAGAGGCATGCCCTGAGAACACTTCCAAAGGGCAGGTACTGCACAGTTCTCATCCACATGTGGAACCTGTGCAATGTAAGTAGGGCACTGTGAATTCACACCCCAGCTCTCTGTGCTGCAACTTGTCTACGGAGACAAGCCCCGCATGGCTTCTTCCAACGCTTCTGGTCATGGGGGAGCGGCAGGGAGAACTACAGTGTTGCCAAATCTAAACATCCAAAATCATGAGTCATAGTTTCCAAAAATTATCTAACTGGTATTTAAAAAAAAAAAAAAAAAAAGGAAAATAAATTTTATGAATTCCGTTTTTCATCCTTCAGATGACACCAAAAGTTTCTCCACAGTTCTCAGTGCTAGAAACTCCAGGAAAAACAAACACATGACAGCAGAAGTAGAGATGTTCATGCATTCTCATGATTCCAGAAGCTGGAGCTTTAAGGAAAGAAAACAAACAACAAAACAACAAAAGGCTTACAAGGATTACGATTTGGCTAGCAGCAGAAGTAAAACCTCATGATTTATGTGACAAACCTCAATTGAAAAACTCGGCTCAAAAACTTGGGAAGAAAAAAAAAAAAAGGTGAAGCATTCCAGCATCGTTTTGGCTGCCAAAATAACAGAAACAATCCTGACAAATTTCAACACAGGGAAAAGAAAAAATTTAATGAGATTTGTTCCACTTTCATGGACTCAAAGACAAACAGATGTTGACAAAAGGATGTTGCAAATAGTTCTTGCTGTTGTTCAGCCGAGCCCAACTTGCAGCGATACGAACGCATCTCTTGTTCATTATGTCATCCTCCTTGCTCTCGCTTTCAGTCACTCACACAGAGCAGCCACTGTCTTTGCATGCTGTGTGCTCTTTCACGTCTTTTACCAACACAATGGGTTTAATTTCAGTCTCTAGTACACCACGTTAACAGTCACAATTAATTATTCTCATTTATTCTGCCAGAGCACACCTGTACTGGGTACTTCGCTAAGAGAAAGCAGCACAGACCCTTTTCATGTGTTTCAAAGACATGAAAAATCTCCGCTCCTTAGTAACAGCTGCACTTTTTAATATGATTCTACAATTTGGACTACAAGTACCAAAGGGCTCAGCTGGCTCCTGTGTACTCCCTTCTGTTCTTTGATACCAAAGCAACCCTTAATTTTGTTTACTCTAGATTAGACCTGTAGCACCCAACCCAAATGACACCAGGACCCAAGAGGTGCTCTCCTGGAAAAAGGCTTCAGAAATGGAACCCATGTCCAAATTGAAGATGACGCCAGCACTGGTTTTATTTCAAGGCAATCCAGATGTTCAGTAAAGTGATTAGGAAGTGGTGTGTATCAAATATAAGATACTCTACATTGAACTAATGCATTTATTTGCTCTGAATGGTTTTCCAGCGCAGGGCAGCACTTTGCCTGTCACAAGTAAAGTGCTTTGACAGAACACATGGACATTTCTGCTGCTTAAACTAAGCCAGCAAACAGAGTGGCCAGCAACTCCCAAGTCTCAAAAGAGTCCAAAGAATTACTATCACTCTGATATATTTATTTCCTGGTCAAGTAAATGCATGAGTTCATGTCCCATTTGTCAGCATCCTGCACATCCACAGCCATTTGAAAGGAAGTAAATAAACATAACAATATTACCATGGGGTCATTGAGTTTTCACCGTATTACTGGCTAGCAGGTGTCCAGAGTGTCACTGAAATCAGGTAATACAGCCCTTTGCTCTGAAGAATGGGGGCCAAGAGCTTGTCCCAGATATCGGCAGCACCTCTGCCCAGACAGACATTGTTCCAGTGCTCTCTCCCTGTGCCTGCAGGCACAGGGCTCTGGTACATCACCTGGCCTTAGCTGTGGAACTGTGATGACAAGGTAGGCAAGACCTGTCTGGGGCTAGGAAGAGGGGGTAAAGCCTTGTCTCAAACTATTATGGAGTGCAAGTACCTCCTGCCTCTCCCATAGGGACCTGATGGTGGTTTACCATTCCCTTTAAGGAAGAGGAATGAGGATGAAGAACAGCTGAGAAAGTTAAATGGGTAGATCCCCTGGTTTACTGCTATATTTAGTTACAAAAGAAAAGCCCCTTCTTCTTCCTCGGTGGAGAAACCTTCAGTGGATGTGTTGAACGCTAATCTGTCTGCCTCGGTTTTCTAGGGAGTTACAGGAAAAAGTCCCCAGGCAGTCACAAAACCCACTAAATCCAGAGGCATCACATCCTCTGCTAATGAGAACTACTGCAGCTCCATCCAGCTTAAAAAAGCCACCAGCCACCCCATCCCATTCGAATGCAGCATCCACAGACACGGGCAGGGTTTCTGCACTGTCAGCATCCCTCTTGACTTTGGGCCTATGTCTCTTTTTCTCACTCAAGTTCCTCTTTGCACCTTCTACTTGCGAACAGGGGAGGACTCAGGCACATGAGGTGGAAAAAAAAAAGAGAATCCAGATAAGAGAGTGCAGCTGTGCTGTAATTTGTAGTTTCACAGTCCTCTGTGGATAAGCCCCAACACAATACATCCATTTGCCTGCAAATTCAGAATTGTGTTAAACCCACAGTAGCTCTGATGTAACAATATCTTCATGCTGAGAAACTTGAAGACTGCTGAGCAATACAGCACTTAAGCAGAAGAAAAAGCAAATTCCCAGCAGCACCTTCCACCCCCATGTTTTTATTGAGTTTTAGTAGAAAAGAACTCAAAAATCCAGCGGGCCTGCAGACCAGACTAGGCATTGTCTGCATTAATTCAGGGTATACATTACTGACAGCTGATACGCAGATGAAAAATGAACCCAGCATTCCTCCATGGTTTGGGATTTTGTGAGCGAGTTTTGCAAATGTATCTCTGCTCCCTGGACATGGTGCTCTGGATGATTTCCACTTACATGGGCACATGGTAGAATAAGGAACAGCTCTGTATGTATGTGTGTGCGTGCATGTTTGTAAGACAGTCTCCCAGATGAAAAAGGAATATGCAGAATAATAGCAGCTCTGAACGCATGAGAGCTCTGGAAAGGATAGTGGTAACATGGCTTTTCACCGCCTGAGTGATAGCATAACCTGGCCACTAACACTGATCTGTATTGGCCATGAAAAAGCTAATATCAGAAACTGGTTAAAGTGGCACTAAGATTTTTATTAGAGCCTAAAGGAGCTGGAATCCACATCTTCCTGCACATCAGTGGGCACTGGACTCCTCAGTCTTTTGGGGGTTTTGAAGGGTTTTAATCCTAAGCTTATTCCTGAAGACAAAGAAAGGCTTTCCAGGTTATAAAGGTACCATGCTTCCAGCTGCTCTTAAAATCATTAGATTTTAATTCCTAAAATATATAACTTTATAGTTGCCATTCATTAGGTTATGCAGAATGCAAACCAGAGAACTGTACTTATAAAGATTCATCAATGGAACATATTTACATTCTCTAGTTTATTTCCAATAGAAGCTAAGTGTTTGGCAGTCACAAGTAAATTCAAACACTCGAGTTCCTCCCTTGCACCAAAGGTTACAAACTTGAGCCACTTCTCCCAGGAAACCCTAGGACCAGCAAGCTGTTTCCATAAGAGACACTAATAAGCAAAAGCTCCACCTGTGAATGGCAGGGAAGAAACAAACGTGGAAGGATAACAGAGCATCAACATGGCCCTACTGAACAAAGCACACATTGAGCACACTCCATTCAGACACCTTCAGCAGCAATCCCATATGCTTCACCATGCTAGAAGGACATGCTCCCTCTCCTAGCCACAGCCCCCTAATGCCCATAGGGCAACTCTCCAGGGCCCTGCAACACCACCACAGTGTTCCCACCTCGCAGGGAAAGTCTTCCCCAGTAACACCACTGCCAGCACTTAAGCCATCTGGGAAGCACCACCACAAAACCCACTGAGCCCCACTGCCAACCGCTGCAGCCTCCCAGGGCACACACATCACTCCTGGCTCTACCAAAACCGCATTTCTCCCAGTTTTCCAGGGCAGCCCCTTCTCAGCAGCCAGTAAACCCTCTGTGCAGAGCCCGAGAAGACCTACCTTCCCACGATGGCACAAGAGCTTCCCTCTTGCCTTCTCTTCAGTCTAAGCAGCCTTCATGCATAACTGTCAGAAAGCTGAAACATACAAGACCCCTTTCTCAGGGACTACATCTCCTCTCCCCTTCCAAACCACCTCCTTGGAAGGGAGCTTACCTTCCTCATAGGCTCTTAAAGCCTTGGGGAGCTCTGGGAACACAGCCTGTGCAGATGAAGCAGGTCAGGCCCATTCTCTCATTGTCTGCTCACAGGTGTAGGTGTTTTCCTTTCCTGAGCAGGAGCTGGAGGCTGCAGGAACACTGTGTCTCCCTGCTCTGCTCTGCGCTGCTTCCTGGGGTGGGACGGCTGGCAGAAACATGGGGGCCTCAGCCTTAAGCTTTCTTGTCTGGACTGACACTTTCCAGTTAAAGGAGTTGGACCCTTTAAGTTAAAGGGGTTTACATGAGACACACAAGGTGGCAAAATTAGGATTAAATCAGGTCAAACACTGGGGTTTCAAAAAAAATATAGTAAAAATAACATTAGTTGCAAGTGCTTGGCAAGAATTAGCATGAGCATCCTCACTGGAGCAAGATCTGCAAGCTGTAGCAGATAAATACGGGCATTTCTATCAGGCATCACTTTATAAACACCCTGCAAAAGCAAATCATTGGGTGGGAAGTGAAAATCAAGAAGGGAAAAATGTATATGTTTCTGATTATTCTACCCTAATGTTGTGTTCTGTCATTATGGCAGATTGCTTAATTGTGCTGCTGATTACTTTTCCTGAATTCTTCCTACAGCTGTAGTTTGTGCAGTGCCGTGGCAACACTAATTCGCAGGAGGAATGTTGCCTTGAATTTCGTTACAACATATATGTGTAAAAAATGGAAAACCTCTGCATTTACTTCCTTAGTCCCTCTTGTTTATTTAACCCATCCCACTCCCCGTTCATCTGTCCCTCCTGTACACTACGCCCGGGCAAAGGTGGAGAGGTCGCAGGCAGACACATCCAATTGCTGGCTAAAGGCAGTTGTAATCCCAAGCAGCAGTTTACATCAGTCCTTTCCACCCCACAAAATTCACCTTGTAGAACAATCCAAATGTGCATTCACTGCAGGGCAGGCTAGTCTTTGCGTGCGTTTGCCGCTAGGAATTATCTGTATACTTTGCAATATGCAAAATAAGCTGCCAGTATAGGAACATCTGCACGATGCTGTAATCTCACCGCACATTTAGACTCCACACTCTTAATGATCCATCACGGGGAATGATTTGATGTTGTTTAACTCTTGTCTTGCTAAGCTGTGGTGTGCGTTTGCCCTGCTTGTTCTGCACTGTATGACTGCAATATATCCACTTTCTAAGGAGAAATGCTGTTTATTTTGTGTAAATTAATGGTGTAACATTTGAAGTTTTTAGTTTTTCACCCTTAAGTACTGACTGCCAGTTCAGCCAACCTTCCTCTTCCTCCTTCTCTTCATCCTCTCTCCACAGGATGTAATAGGAAGAACGCAGTTGCTCTTCACTCAGAAGCATGTATGAAGCCCTCACAGAAGTTCTTTAAAGGGGGATCAGAGGGAATCCCAGTCTTACACTTCCATAAACCCACCAGTATGGGACTGTTGGGATT
The DNA here is from genome assembly GCA_024361745.1 of Cacatua alba. Taxonomy (NCBI): domain Eukaryota; kingdom Metazoa; phylum Chordata; class Aves; order Psittaciformes; family Cacatuidae; genus Cacatua; species Cacatua alba. Next base: position 5,318 of record JANEMJ010012205.1, on the reverse strand, counting down.
ACCTGCAAAACCTGAGGGGAGGTAAGCAGCACGTGGTTGCTGTTTGTAGGATTTACCTCTCTCTGAAGTGACCAATCCATTGACCCTCTCTAGTATAGCACTTTTTCTGTTTCTCTTGCACATTAACTGTGGTCTGAGCCAGCGCCTCAGCTGTGACCTGGGCTGTGACCAGCCATCTCTGCTTAACCAGCATTTTAAGCCTCCAATACAGGCAGGTTTTGCTCTGGGTGCTTGAGGCTACAAATATTCTGTCAGCCCAGTTTGGGTTTGACTCTCTGGGAGCTCTTGCAGCCCACACACCCCAGCACAGCCACCTCGCTTCCCGGGAAAGGAAACTTGGGTGGGATGAGAAACCTCTCCAGGCACCCTCGCTGCTGCCATGGGGCTGCCGCCCATCACTGTGAAAGTCCTGTGCCTCAGCCGTGGTCCCCAGGCAGCCCTGCCTGCACCCCAAGATGCGAGCGAGTGATGGGTGTTTCGGTTCACCAGCAGTACCGAAGAGTCAGGGTGAAGCAAATCAAAAGCAGGTTGGGCTGAGCTGTTTAACAGACCGAAACCCAAGGCAAGGAACACAGCTCAGCTCAGCTTAGCAACTGCAGTGGGTGAGAAGTGCCCAAAACTGACTGAAATGGAGTTTAACCATCTGAAAGCTGGGAAGGAAATCTGGGTACAGTCCAGGGCAGCTCATTAAGTCCCATTTATAAGCAAGAAGGCAACCTTGGGGCTTAGAACAAGTGCTCAAGGAGAAGACCCTATGCATGACACGGATTCTCTGAGGCAGTGCTTTATGCATGTGCACAAAATCTACTAGCTCCTTGCTGCGTATGTTTTTCCAGCAATATATTGCTCCTGAAACACTACTGAAAGGACTTGAACACACAGTGCTGCCCACCAGGACGAGAACTTCAGGATGCATCACTCTGATTGGTGCTGGCTATCCCACTGGCATGGTGTGTAGGCAGAAACTGGCACCTCTTGGGCTTCCTGCATGCTCTTAAGAGGACCAGACAGCATGTGCATGGCCAACCCTGTGATGCTGGAGGAACTGGACTTACTTTGAGCCGGCAGTGGAAGAGCTCATGCATGCTTAGCGGGAGAGGTCAGCATCTCTGGACATCTGGCAGCTCCCAACAGGCTGCCAGACATTGGGAAATCTGAGACAAACACACAAAAGCCTCCAAATCTGCTTGTACGTAACAGTCAGGTGGAGAATGTCTGGGGAATCCTGCGTGTACGGTAACCCCCCGCTCCTCTGGAGAGAGCTCTGTTCTGGAGAGCATCCCTGAAGAAGCTGCATAGCACATCCAGGACAAGCAGCACCTGAGACCTCCCTCTGCATCACAGCTGTGGAAGATGAGGTGTCCCAAGGCTTAGGGTTTTCTGGAGTCAGTGTTAAGACCTTTATCCCTGAACCCACTCCATGGTCAGGTTCACTAAGGTATTTAGGCACAAGAATCTCACTGAACAACTAAATCCCATTCATTTCACTGGACTTCTGTTCATAGGGAGCAGTCCCTACCCAAAAGAGCTTTCATGTGAGAAGCAGCAATGTCAGGTAGTACAGATTATTAAAATCCAACTGCACATATAGCAGATTATTAAAAAACAACAGCAGATACATGTCCTCTAGGAAAAAAGCCATTTTATCTGTGTGCTCCTAGTAAGTACAGAAAGATGTTCCATGGTCACTGTAAGTATTAGGATTGAATAATGTTTGGTTATATTAATCTGAAGTGCACAGCAGGGAATAAGGTAATTTTTCCATCCTTGTGATTATATGTAGGAATTTTATATGAGCTTTTTGTGGATTTGATTGCAGCAACTTGGGATGTTTCCCAATTTGCTCCTCTCCCAGGACAGTTTTTCTGGATCAGCTGCTAGCGAGCCCTGGTGGAATACATGGTATAAAATATTTGTTGCTTTAACATTTTAAACAACCTAGAGAGAGGAGGTCACACTCTCCTGGCATGTGGCCCATGTGCAGGGCCTTCGTTGTCTCAGAGGCCCCACTTTAATACCTGCTGCAGCCGAACAGCAGGGAGTGAGCTGGTCCTACAGCACCGTGTTGGCTCACAGGGACGCACACGCAAACACACATCTGTGCTTTCCTGCCCTGGCACTCTCCTGCTGACGACCTTTCAGTTGGGTTAAGGCAATGACATGTTGGCTGAGGACAGCCTCATCCACCCTCTAAACGGCAGCACATGTAAGTCAGTCTGTGTTTCTTTATTAGAGGAGATGCTGCAAAGTACTTGAAAATAATGTTGGCTGCTGTGAACTGTGGTGCCCGATCAATGAGGGACATGACAGTCAATTACCCTTCCACTTTCTGATTGTCCCCAGCAATCAGCCAGGATCAATACCTTCAATCTCAATTGATAGTAGATATCAAATACGAAATAATATGTTTCATTGTTTTGGAAGTACTATCACATTGTGTACAGGCGGCCACCGCATTTATTTAACCATTCATTTCACTTCCATCTGGCCAAATCTGGACGGGCGATGTGCTGTCCAAATGGCTCACATGCATCCTTTCAGCACGAGCAGGCACGTGCCACCATCAGCTCGTCCTGAGGGGAGGGGACCAGAGAGATTGCAGTTAATCACTCTGGGGCATCTTTAGTGCAGAATGAGCTACCTCAGAAAGGTGGTGTTGGAGGGTAAGGATAAGAAGATTAGGCCACTGCAGCAGGGCCAAAGCATGAAAATCAGGAGGGAACTCAAACACTGAAGCAAGGATTGTGTTTCATAAGGTGCTGCTTGGTAGGAGCACTGTGTGAGCAAGGCAGCCAGAAGATGGGCTGCAGTGGGGCTGCTGCAGCCCTTGCTATTGTCCCAGGCAGGTGGCTTTGCCATCCCTTGCCACCCCTCATGTCACCCAGTTACTGTTCAAGCAGTGACAGCTTCTTGGTGTGCACTGGCAGAGTGCTCTCTCTGCAGGAGGGAGGGAGGTGGAGGAGCAGGAGGTTGCGCCTGCCTTTGTTTCAGAAGACTTAGCAAAGCTTCCAAATATTTGAAGAAGCGCTGTGCCAGGAGCTCTTTCAGAGTTTCCTTTAAAGATGCCAGTTAGCACAGGCTTTTGTAATTGAGAAGGATCATTTACATTTGTAATGGTTTAAACAAAAAAGCATACACAGCGATATGGGTGCGATGAGCCAGGGCCCTGCTGGGGTAGAGGCAGCAAGGAGAGGACTCACTGGGTTGGAAACAGCCTGGAGCAGTGAAGAGCTTCTTTGCACTCCTGCCTTGTGGGCTTTGATTTTTGTGTTCCTCCATTCATCCCTGCTACCATGGGCTGCACAGTGTCTGCCATTGGCACCTATGGGTGTCTGGGTCCCTCACCATGACAGACATAGCCTTTTGGTAGCCCTTCAATACGTCCTTTGTATGGTGGCATAAGCTCCTCCATGGGACTACCACAGCAGCCAGAAATGCCCACGCCAGCTTCTGGAGCACTGCTGCCAGGTACATGCAGGCAGCTCAGCTGTGAAGCCAAAGGTTCCTTGCATCCAGCGATTGCTCACTGCAGGTGGATCCCAACCCCATCATTTGCTCCCACAGCACTGCCAGCTCCTGCAGGTTTCACTGCAGGTAACTGGCTTCTTTAAAGGGCCATGTCCTGGGGCTGAGACAGCCAAGGCTCTTGGCTTCCCCTTAAAAAGGTTTGGGGAGAGGTGGTAAAAAGAGTATGGGTACCTGCTGCATCCTTGGAGCCATGGAGAAAAAGATGGAAAACATGAACGCAAGGTCTCAGGATGTAGACAGAAAAAACCTACTCTTAAAAATTATTTACTATTGGGGTTGGCTGTAACAGACCTGAGCTGGGGGTCCCATCACCCTCAGGTGACACCCTCAGTTCCCCGCAGCATCAGGTATCCACACCAGACATCACAGGATACACTGCACAAGCTGACACTATGAACACAGGCTGGGACCGTGGCTGCCTGCTTGTATGGAAAGGAGGAAATATTCAGTTAATCCATTCACCAGAGAGGCTGAGCATGGGACATCTCCAGCATGTCCCAGGGAGGACTGGGCTGGGTGATGCTGCTCACAGCATGCAAATAGGAGGTGCTCCTGATGCACCTTTAGCTTCTCCCTTACAATCCCTAAATAAAAACACTGAAGGCAGGCAATCGCCTGGGAAAATTCAGATGCCCTAGGTTGCTCCCTCAGCCCTTGCAGCCCCAGCTCCTGTCCTCGCAGCATCCTGCCTTGCTCTTATCAGGACACTGGACACAGGCTACAGAGGACAACCTAATGAAATAGATCCTGATGAGCTGGCCGCGAGTCACTTCGTTTCAGTGTCCGCATGCAACGGAAGCAGGAGAGCAGTCGAAAGATAATGGAGATAAAACATTAGCCCTACAATTGCAGCATGGCGAGGAGCCAAGGCGCTCCCTTTTTTAATACACAATACTTGTTATAAGATTGAATATCCATTTGGGGGCAGAATTCACCTACTTTCCTTTGCGCAATCCCCTCTGAAAGCATTGTAATGCTTTACTTATTGGCATTTTATTTTGATGAATAGGCTGCAATTGGTGCAAAAATATCCTGAATGGCATTAGGAGGCTCAGCCATGTGACTGTTGGCCCATTTGCACTAAGTACCATCAGTCAAAGTTCGTATTACTTACAGGATGCTTAAGCCAGCATATTTTTCCTAACAGGCACGGTCCTCTGAGGGTAGCAGTAAGCGTGCTGGGGACTTCTTTGAAGTAGCATAAAGGGTAATTATTCCCCAAAGTCCCATTTAAAAAACACCCTTAAAAATGAAGTTTTCTGCCTTTGGAGAGAAAAAAAAACCCAAAGCAATGCTCCTGCCTATGCGGTAGCTGGCTGCTCATCAGAGCAGTGCGGGAGGGCCCAAGCCAGTGCTGGCTGCAGGGCTGGGCTCCCAACGGAGAAATGTCCTGTCTCTGCTCCTTGTTTAGAATGAAATGCAGGTATTTGAGGGTAATAAATGGGAAGAAAAAAGACCTCGTAGAAACGTGGGGCAAATACAAGAGGCTGCTTTTATCTGTTGCATTTTGTGTAGCAGGCAAGGATAACGCAGGTCACAGTGCCTGGGAAGAGCAGACCTCAATCAGCAGTTCCAGCAACGAAGTGTTTGAGCTCAGGTGAATTTCTGCAACTTGTTATTGACACGAGATAGCTTCTGCACTGACAAGCTGGCTCCAGCACCAGGCTACTCCTTAGCAAAGCCCTTTTCCTACCGGGAGCCCAGGAAAACACTGGTCATAGAATCATAGAATAGTTAGGGTTGGAAAGGACCTTAAGATCATCCAGTTCCAACCCCCCTGCCATGGGCAG
>JANEMJ010012204.1:0-18935 GCA_024361745.1 Cacatua alba | reverse complement strand
CAAGTCCAGGTAGATGATGTCTACTGCTCTACCCCTGTCCATCAGTTCCGTAGCCCCATCATAGAAGGCCACCAAATCTACCTTATATCTACCTTAGATCTTTTCCATTATCAATTCCCTATTAAGGGTTACAAAATCCTTCTCAACACACCATTGCCAGCTTAAGAGCTACAATAAAATAACTATACCATTGCCAGCTTAAGAGCTACAATAAAATAACTATAACATACCACACTAAGAGAACAAGGTGAAGGAAAGCATCTCTGAATTCCCAGGTGTCTGCAATAGCAGAAATAGTGTTAGGTGTCTATAAGAATATTTTTGCCCTGCAAAGGGAAAATTATAGCCCAAATTCTTTTTTATTACAGTTTAAGTTGTAGAATTCCTGGTAAGAACCATTTCAAACTGCATTCCACAGCAGCATTTCTACCTGCTTGCTGAATATTTTTTTTTTTTTAATTAAGGAGCACACAAGAAGGAACATGAAGAAAATAGACACAAATGTGCACACCTGTCAGAATCCTACAAACTGGTGAAGCAATGAGGAGGAAAAACCTGGAAATCTAAAATTCTTCTGTAAGATACATTTACTCTGTTACTCAGGTGTAATCCACTATATCAACATTACTAGCAGCTTGCAAAGGTCTATTTCATTACCAGGGAATGAAGTGGGTCTCCAGAGAGGTCTGCTACCACAGCTATTTAGTGCATGTTGGTTGGCCCCACAATGACTTCCATTATAAAGCTCTTTTGCTGGGTGGGGAGAAAAAAAAAAAAGCAAACAAGAAGCATCAGCAAATCTCTATCTAATATTGTGAGAGACCTACATGACCTACATTTGCTAAGGCTTCATGTTTCTTTTAAGTCACAAGAGGGCAAAAGTGAATCTAGAGAAGTTATATACCAAGGAGAGAACAAGATAAAGTGTCTCCCTGAGCCATACCTTTCACTTTTATTTTTTTAAAGCCGCTCATGCACTCAGGGACTAGTTTATGTTGGGAAAAAGCATCATAAACAAGAAATGAGCATTTACATTACTTTCACCTGGTTTGACAACAATCTCATGCAAAAAGTTGTTCAAAGGGACATACAAAACCAGAACAGACCAACTCAGGTGAACATAACATTTTTATTTTATTTTGTTATTCATCAAGAAAGCACAAACAGAGCTGCAAAAAAATCACTGTAGTCCATGGAGCTGGGCAGTGGACTGGATATTTCAGTTTCCAGCTCAGGACCTGACCATTTACATGGATCAGTTGACCTCCCTTTCTCTTTGTTCCATGTCTCTTTCTCTGCATTTCCTGAAATCTATAATTGCAAAATAGCTGTATCCACAAGGAGCTACCTTAGAAACCTTTAGCTGTTAGTAGAAAACTATGAGGCAATAATAGTCATTCAGGAATGACTGGAACTATTGTCAAAGGAAAATATTTATTAGATTAAAAAAAAAAAAAACAAACAAAAAACCACAAATGTACATGAACGTAAGAAGACAAAGCAGAATCCTTATATCCCTACCAGGTTGGGGAAAACTTTGGGGGTGATTCATCAGTGGGTTAGAATCCTTAGTTACATGAAGCAGATGTCTTAGCAGGAGTTCTTTGCTGTGTAAGGACTACCAAGTCTAAATTGGTCCCATAAGGGAGGATGTTGACTTTCTCATTTTGTAGTCCTGGAGAGTGAATGTCCAGCCTGCTCTGAACTTCTGGGGTGTCCAAGGGAGTAGTAACACACGATGGAAAGCAAGTTGAACAATTTACGCCAATCTTTAGGTGGCTAAGGTTGAGTAAGATGAACTGCAAATGCTTTTAGAAGCTGACTAGGATGTTTCATAGTCAGCGTTGGCAAAAGCAGGGTAAGATTTTTATGAGAATAAGCTGCTTTGACAACAAGAACCTGGATAAAGTGTTACTAAAATCACTGTCATCTTTAAGAATTGTCATAAAATATTTGAAGAGTTATTGTAATGATATTTTTGAATTTATAAGTGATGTAATTAAATTGGCATTTACAAACAATGAAATGAGGTTCATTGAATATATAAAAAGTGTGTTCATATTGAATATAGACTGGTTAAGGATAACATCTTTTATCACTTTTTTTACATCTGCTGGATGTCTTGTCTGGTCTTGCCAAAGTGTTTGCATATATGGAATAAATAATAATTTATTAACATGATTTTGTCCTATGAAAATGCTTTAATAATAATTAATATTGGAACTACCTTTGGATTACTGTTTAAATGAATGTGTGTCTGTCAGAAACAATATTAGTTTTCCTGGGCAGTGTCTGACAAAAAAGAATGAGCTGTGAAGTAATTAAACAGTTAGGTAATCTAAGCTCAATCTAATTTCATGGTCAGTGTTTTCTTTTGTCTATTGTATGTATCGTGCAGCTTATTTTTTTTTTTTTAGCTATTTCCATATTGGATGATCTTTATTTTTGCCATTACATTTTATCCATTTCCTATTCTCCAGTCTTCAAGGCTGGAACCTGGGTTGAATCCAGTTCTTGTTTGTATTTCAGGTATCCTCACCACCAACAACGGGGGAAAATTTTTGACATTCCTAAGCCCAACATACAGAATCAGTATATAAAAAATTATTATCCCAGCTCCTAAGCTACTAAAATAGTTGCCCAAGATGCCCTTTATAAAGACTCTTTTCAGAGTAATTTGTGATGGCAGAGACTAATTTACTCATAGCAATGTCAGAAGGGATGCATCGTATATCTGTGGGTAGGTTTGCATCCTTTTAAGCTTTAATCCAGTAACTTCTGTTGTGTCCTTTTGGTCATATATATCGATGCAGATGTTATTGTTTCTCTACAAGCCAATCCTACTTGAACCTCCACATGCGGAGGAGTTTAAATTCTAAACTCTAAAATTATTAAAGCATTTCTTAAATCACAATTAAAATGCTTGAAGATCACTTGATGCCCTATTCTGGTTTCTGCTATTGGAGAGTTTTGTGAAGTAGTGATAGTTTTTAATTGTATTTATTAATATTTGCTTAGTGCCATATATCTAACTATCTTCGTTGGCATATATCTTTTTTACTCTTATGCATATTTCTGACTACTGCTATTAATCTATTTGCTGTGGATAAAGTGTTTCATACATATCTAGCAGTCTCTCTGTGTGTATGTTTTATCCTTCCATGCACTATAGTTAAATCTTACTGTTCCTTGGACAGTATGAGACATAAGGCTGATATAGACCCATATATGAAGGTATTTTTTTCTGAATAAATATGACTGTATCCAAATTGTTATTATAAATTGTGTTAACTTTTTAAATAAACATTAATCCATTCTATTTTTCTTTGCAAAATACAGGTTTAGTGATTTTCTGGTAGAGAAATTTTACAGACTTTATTAATAGCTACTGATTTTTTTCATATAACATTTATTCTATTTTTTTCATATTCTGGATCAAGGTTAAAATGTATTCTTTGCCAGAATGTAAAATCACATAATCTCCTCCAACTTCTACTCCTCAGAGAGCATATATTAGATCTGACTTTGAAGCATAAAATGCACACTCTCTTTTAAAAAATATTTTACTCTCATCTGACAGGGTTACCCCATACAGTTAAGAATGAGTGTTAAAACAACCACATTTCCAATGCAAATTTTGAAAGCAAAGCTAAGAGTGTCATGACAGTATCTTTGAGACACTGCGGTAGGAAAATTTTGTGAATTAAAGACTATCCTCAGTGGCAAGCAGGATTGCTTTTCAGCGCTATAATAATAAAAAACCTACACCATGATATATAAATTAGAAATCACATGAAAACTTTTTACTTTGGGTGGACGGATAAACAAAATGCCCTTTTCCAGTCACAACGACGAGTCTGATGCTGCAGTGTGCTATCAACTCATTTTGTTCCTTTGTTTTTTAACTTAAAACATCTTCGTATTAAGCATTTATTAATATATTCATAGTCTTCATTTCTATGACTTTCAAATACTAAAACCAGTAACACAACACTCTGAATCCCTGTGACCAGGACTGAACCAGGAAGCCAATCTTTTGTCAGGTGTTTAACCAGTTCTTATCCTGTCTCATCACCATGTTACAGAAAAGACATACAGGAACATCTCTTCAAAGCATTCTTACAGAAAAGTCGTGTGTATGATCCTATTTCCTTTGACCAGTCAATACGTATTCCTTATATTCTCTCAGTCAGGTCATGACCAGCTGAATACATATTTACCATCTGGTACCATACTTGCATTCTACACTTCAGCCAATAGCTTAGCTAATTCTAAGCACTAAGGAATTTTAAAAGATAAAAGTAATGGAGGATTCTCTTGGGAAAAGCATTCCACAGTTTAATAGATCTCATTATCAGGAACTCTGACTTATACCTTATCCTTTATTAATTTCATACTCTTAATTGTTGTGATATCTTTTCTGTGTTTAATTTTGGCTCCTCAGAATGTTTACTTTCTTCAAATAAGCAGACACTTCTACAAAAACTTTTTGCAGACATTATTGAGCTAAATGAAATACAGTAGAGTAAAAGAAATGTGAAGTTACTAGGTCAGTTCAGTGATTCTTTTCTCACATGTGGAAATAAATTAACATATCTAACTTAGACTGAATATGAGGAACCTAATAAGATGTGGCCCAGTAACAGCTAGGAATAGCTTCTTACTTCAAAGCAAAACACTCCCTTCTTCTGCTGTGCAAACATGGTTTTATGTAGGCCATCATCCTCTTTCATATAGAAGTTACGAACAATGGCATACAGAGTTTACAAAAACTACATGACAGTGGTATGCACTGATTACAAAATTTATTTATTCTTAAAGTTCCTTTTAATAAAAAGGTGAAATTATAATGTAAGTGCAAATATGGTTGAGTGTTCAAGGCTATTTTCCCGCATAAGTGGACAAAACCTCTGGATTGAGAAAGGATCAGACTGTTATCCTTTTTGTACTAAACACCACTTGAAAGCACAAGGAATTCTATTAATGCCACTGGGACTACCTATGGAATAAGTTTTTATTTAGGGTATAACCCACATAAATCTATAGACCTAATTCTAAAATGCATTATTCACCATCTCCAAAAACATGTACAGCTGTTTTCTCTCTATTCCTGTCCATGGAATGAATTACTAATATGTACAATATTATCTCAAATTAAAGTTATTTTGTCACATCTGTTTGAGAGCCATTCAACACAAGTGTTAAAGTCATTAATACAGTGCATCTGTATTACCTGTGCATCTTTTAAAACTGTTTTGTAGCTGTTCATTCATATTGCCGTCCTAGCTTGAGACTAGAGAGAACCAGTATTCCTTATGACCAGATGCTGCTTCATCTGCACCTGCTCAGATCACACCTCCTCCTCCCATGTATATTTCCACCTATGACTGTCATGAGTAATGTTTCTGCCCTTAGCAGACCTCATATTGGAAATATCTGCAGATTTTTCAAACTCCTACATGTTTTATTTTTAGCTGACACAAATTTAAACTCTGCACTGCTACCTTTCCACTAAGCCTACACGTCCTGGTTTTCTCCAGTGACCAGCAGTTGTAACAAACATTGCAGTGGAGGGGGAAGAGAAAAATACTGCATCATTTTCTTTATCCTGATGCCAGCTTTTACCTGTGGAAAAGTATCAGTTGATTACATGATGAAACTTCTTTAAAATAAGTACCTGATGGAAGAGAGGTGAATTAAAACCAGGCAGGTTCCTTTTTCCAGACAAACAATTTTGAACATATTTGATGATCTTGGATCTAAAATTGCTGCTGGGTTGTAATATAATTAAGGATAAAGAAATATTCTGAGACAGCTTTATATTCATTATGGAATTTTTGGAAAAAATACAGTGGGAAATTAATTTTGAAGTCTGATTTGAGTCTCGCAGAATGAATCGGGATCATTTTCAAAAGTGGATTAACATTAAGGCATTTTATTATCTTATTATCTAAAGTTACACATAAAATTTTATAACTATCAGCTTAGCATTTTAAAGACTCTTAATATTGTTATAATAAAACTGGCTACTGCAGATAATTTTGTATTCCGTAATAAAAATATAAATCTGTGCTGGTAAATCTGTCATCCTTTAAACTCTTAATAAAAGGAAAAAAGCCTGCATTTGGGTAGCATTTTGTACTAAGTACAGTAATATATAATGTGGTTGAATGCAGTATTTAGGTTGAATATTGATTCTAACTTGAACTGATTTTGTTTTTTCTAACTTATTTGCTAAATTAAGTATTGGCTTATACATTTTGCAATAGTTCCATTAAAAACTAGAATGGCAGCAAACACTTGTTGATGTTGTAATAGGTCTTTATTTTTACACTTATAGAAAAAGACATTTGTTTTAGTTTTATCATCTTAAGAACAATAAATAGATGATTCTGTGAGCAATTCTGATAATTGTGTTAGAATATCTAAGGTCTATTTTTTCACAGAAGTATATTTATATAATGAAGCATTATACAAATATGCATGTTTAACTTTGGTTAATGGATATATTCAACTGCAACAGCAAAAATCTGTCTTAACTTTGGAAAGAGTTTAGTTTAAAGCTTATGTATGACAGAATACTTACAATACCTATATATGGCTTTTACTCCTTCTTTTGTACTTGCAGGGCCCATTATTTTTCAGTATCCAAAATGTAATCTAGATATCCAAAGCAGCATGGTTTACATTCAGTCAACCTAAATAGCCATGAGATTTTCAAAGGTGAGTCTCCATACCCTCACCTCAAGAGATGCCTGGTATGATTTTCAAAAAGATGTATACATCCAAGACTTTCCAGGAAAAACACTTGGGCATTTATTTTTTCATGCTTAGATGTAAGATGATCTCCTTTTTAAAAAAAAACCATTTTTTTGGTTGCTGAGATTTAGGAAAACAAACCAACAAACAAAGGAGTAACTAATCCCCCACACTTCTATGGGAAGCATACATGCCTGCAAGATTTTTAAAGTGAGGTCCCCAGTCTCTAAGGTAGTCATAACTCTGATCTGCATCTGATATGTTTGAATCTAAAGAGCTGAGGGATCCTGCCAAAGAGCCAGTCCCCTCAAATGCATAGGTCTGAAGGGAGTCGTATGGAGGAACACTAGGATCTGTATTAGCTTCTTCAAGCTTTTCTGAAATGAATTGCCTGAAGACAGCACTGTCAGGGCCAACCTGCAGAGACTGTCTGTAGAGGCTGTGTATTTCTGTGGTAACCTTCTTCCGAGGTTTATGCATTCTCATGACAGTGCGGGTCCTCAATGCTGATATATCAAAGGCTTCTGTGTCCTCCTCGCCACCTCCTTCATCATCATACCTGACAATGTTCTCTCTGAACTCTTCAATTTTCTCCGAAAAGGGAGACTTCTTCCTCTGCTGCCTTATGGCTAGAATGGCCAAAAAGAACACTGACCAAAAAAAAAAAAAAAAAAGCAAAATCAAAAAGAGCAAGGGAAAAAATAAACATAAAATAGACCCAGAAATTTTAAATGTGCTTGGAAATAATTAAAAATTGGAATGTTTCTTAATATCAGTGCTATTGCAATATGAAGCTACATATTAACATATTATACATATTATAAATATTAACAAATTTATAGACCTGTAATTTTTATGAATTTTATAGTTTCAAGATGAGCATAGTGTGTGCCGGGAAAATGGCTACAAAGGGACTTATAAAATAGGTGAATGAAATGGAGCAGTTCTTTTGGTAGAGAGGAGTTTTAAACTGATGGAAACACAGGTTATACTTTTTGAAACTCTTTTGGTTTACCACATAATATATCAATTTCATATTCAAAATTTAAATTCTTAATCTTTCACTCTGTCTCAGATCAAAACCCAGGAAGACCAATGAAAATGAGGCAATGAGCAAGATATCCTCCTCAGTTGGTTGATTCATTCCATTCTATAGACTATGCAGGGTGTGGTTCAATTATTTCTGGTATGCTGGTTAGGATATTTGAAGACTATATTTTACATGATGTTGTAAAAGTACTTACTATCAAAGCCTATGAATCAGAGCACCTTGTTTCTCTCTTATATGCAAGGTTTTTTTAAATCTCATTTCAATCCCTTTGAAATAGTCTATGACTTCCATAGAGGTTAATTATTTCAGTTTTTAAATAAATCTTAATGCAGTGCTATTTAATAAGTAGTTTGTGGATTGTAATTTTTTACTCAGGACATAACATGGTACAATTACCAACAATGACAGGACTCTAACTTACATAGGGTTATGTGGCACCTGAAGTAGGACCTTATTTCTACATATTTACTTTATACTATTTCATTTGATTGTGATATACTAACACAAAACTTGAAAGCATTTGAAACAAAACTTTTTGCAGTGTTATCCTATATTTACAAGACCCAGATAGCTTCAACTCTCCAACCCCTTTGCATGGTGATCTCTTCTAATGGTATGCATGATGATATAGGAAAATGGAAAAAACCTGAAACTTTAGGTTCCAGATATACGTGGCAAACATAAAGCCACTATCTATAGAACCTCCTATTACCTAATTTTAAATAATTACAAAAATACAGTTGAAGATTTCACGCGTTTAAAATATTTGTGTCTGTAAAGAGTATTGTAGGTTAGTTTGTTTCTTTCTGATTAATATGTTTATCTATATCCCTGCTTTGACTTTTGTGATATCCATAGGCCCAGTAGATACCAAGGGTTTATTCCAGCTGGAGAGAGGACCTCTCTGCAAGCAACCTAGAAGCCCTTGGTGAATAATTCCACTGATGATCTGGATAATGCAATGATATAGTCTGCCTGATCCTCAGTCCCTTGAGTGTATAACACAAAGTGATCAGGTTCAGATATCCTGCAACAATCAAAGAAAGCCTGAAATGCACACTGGTCTGCCTGTAAGCTCACACTGACTACAAGGTTTAAGGCAGGATTTCAGTCAGGGGCACTGTTTTCCAGTGCCACTACTGAAAATTGCCTGGGACAAAGAAAGCTCAAATTTAAATAAGGTAACTCTGAAAGTATAAGCAAGTCTAGAAACTAGAAATACATTTGTATGTTCCTGTTTTCTCTGTTCAAAACCAGGAGATGGAAGTAGGAGAACTAGGGCATTCCTGGACTTTGCTATGCAGTCAAAAAATGGCTAGCGTCTTGCCAAGAGTATTCCCATCTAGACAGAATGAGTTACTCTTCCATTGTTTTCATCCTTGCAGTATCTATTCAATGTGCTTACAGGGATAAATAAAAACACATGTATTTTTTGTAGGCCATGCTGTTTCTGCAGTTTCTGGCATGTCACCTTATCTTGAGAGTTCTAAGCTGTTTGAAGATGCTGACTCATAATTAACAGGTAAGCATGCTGCTTCTGGGTAACTTATTTAACTGTGGGACTAAATTATACTTTCATTTTAGGAAAAATGTCAGTGAGTTATCACCAAGAGATTCAGTAAGGAGGTCAAAGGTACCAACAGGAAATAATTAGAGCCAGTTTCTATTCTTATGCTAAGGAAAATAAGCTGTAAGTCTCTGGTCAGAATTCAGAATATTGCTGATTTTTAAAATGTTGACTTCTTTTTTCACTGGTGTAAACTCAAAATAATTCCATTAGCTTTACTGGACTTGTCTTTTTTATCTTCTATTGTTACTATGACAGATCAAAATACAGCATCAGAATAGAGCTGCAAGCCTTCAGTTTCAACCCTCATCTTTTTCTTGTAGTTAATGATGATAGGCTTAGTGTTGTACACTGTAATTTATAGGCTAGTAGAGGTCATATTGTATAATGAGGGTAAAAAAAATGTTCCTAGACATCCTTCATATATCAAAAAAAAAAAAAAAAATGGTTACTTTAAGTTGTGTGCATTTATTTCAGTGATATAAGACTTTAAAAACGTTAGTATTGCATTTGCTGTCATCAACAAATATTTGAGAGAATAAATTTCATTGAAAGTTTATGTTTCTTAAGGCAGTGTAATTTCTGTTATTATTACTTCTTTCTTCTGGATATTATATTTGTGTAGCTAGATATTATGCTGCAGTTTTCTTGGTTTGATTCGGATTTTATTTTCCTTTTTTTTATGATAGATTAAAAAAATGTGTTACGTATGTACAATTTATAATGATGATTTGACATCACACTGCTTAGTGAAATCCTGATTTTATCTTCATTTTCTGATTTTGGAGTGCCATGTTTGAAGTTTCATTAGTAGAAAAATGAGTTTACTACATAATTTACCAGATGTTTTGGGGCATTTTTGGATATGGCATTTTATGAAACATACAGCTATATGGCATAATATGGGTATGTCATATTACACAGGCAGCAGGGCTTTGGAAGTTTTTGTGTCTTTATTGGCATCAACTTGAATTTGGTCTTGAGGCCCATGATCACTATCAGTTACCAAGCTCTGAGGTCAGTCATTTTGCCTTGGAAAAAAAACACAACCTACCCATCTCTATCCCTTCTCTTTCTTTCCTGGCTTCGGAAGCTACCATACCTTAGCCTCCTTAACTCAGACAGGTACAGAGTTTCAGGATGGATATCTAACCTTTAAGGAATGATTAGTGCAGTGTGCCTGCTGTTATAATATGTCACTCACTGCATGCTGCAGGTATATCCTTTTCCTGAAGAAAAGGCACATGCACTGTACATTGTAGCAGTGATAGCAGATTCTTCTCCAGGTGAAAGTAGTTTCTCGAGTGCTGTCACTTCAGTATGCCTTGCAACTGCCATAGCCCCATTCAGTGCAGGAACAGCCAGCCTTAGGGGCTTGCTCTGGTTTAAAGCGTCATTTGCCAGATACGCATAACCTTTTGCAAAGGTACAAGCACAACTCCTGTGCATTTAAATTGCTCTCAAACCCACTTTACACATCCACAAGGTCACAAATGTAGTAGAGGTTAATATGGTGTCTCCTAAGAGGAAAAAGATGTCCAAAATTTGGAGAAAAGGTTATCTGGAGACGCAACCGCATTAATTGACAAAGAAACTCTCTGCTTATGGAGTTGCTTTCTGAGAGTATTGTATTCTCTTTTTCCTTTATTATATTTTATTGATCTTAGCTCTACATTTGGCATATCTAAGGCAGAATGAGTAGGGTGCTGCTTCATTATAATATATTCTTATACTAGTCAATTTTCTTATTTAATGCTGTCTTCAGCTTTACTTGGGCACAACATGGACTTTGGACTCTCAAATCTTTATTATTATCAATGCTGGAGGAGCAGGTAGGACCATGACTCAGTTAGAGGCAACTTTAAGGACATTGTGTTAGAATTCAAATTTTACCGAAAACTGGAGGGGGGAGAGGGTAAGGGAGAGGGAAGAGAGAGAATTGTAGTTAAGGAAACAGAAAAGAAATTAAACATTTGCCTTACTGCAAATTTTTCTCTAAGTTTTTTCTAAGTAACACAGTACTTCCAGCCTTCCAGTCAAGGGAACGGGAACTTCTTTGTCACTTAACCAAGCCCACTGTTGAAGGAAATAAATTTATTTGTCTTAATCATACATACCTAGGAGTATCAATATGCAAGCCAAAACAGCAATTAAAGCTTCTGTGCTGAGACCCATGGTGTACATGAAAGCTCCATATCGACAGTAGAAGGTATTAACTTCAGTGTCACAGTCACAGACAGTGACAGTGAGAGTATTTGTGCTCGTCAGTGGTGGGGTTCCATTATCCCGAATTAAGATTGGCAAGTAGAAAAAAAACTGCTCTTGCCTCCTGAAGCCACTTTTTGCTGTGAAAATTCCAGCTGTGTTATCTAGAAGATAAATGATTATGCATTATATGCATTTATCGCTTTCTAAAAACATTAGTAAAACTCCAGTGGAATCTGACATTTAAAAACACTGGTACTGTCCAAAGCTACATATTCATAAAGCTAAAAAAGTAAACCAGACACTGACCTGTGGTGGGTTTTCTGTGTCAATCATGAATAAATTGCATTTAATTTTGACACGTGTATTCCAGGGGCAATAAAAAATTTAACCTAGGAGCTGGTTTTAATGTTCAGAGCTAAAAAAAATCCTACTGTGTTCAGTACCTGACACCTTCTAAGACTAATTAATCGGTTCTTAAAATGGTCCCGTATAAGCAGCTGCACAAATCCAGCAGTTCACAGATGAAATACGGACAGTTTACCAAAAAGCTTCAAAAATGTGTCTGGCAGGACATGGAGCAAGCAGGTGGCAAGGGAAAGAGGAGAAAGCAAGAAAGAAGTCCACTAAAAGAGTCTTTTATTTCCTTCCCTGACTCAAGAACTGGAGCTAGCTGAGCTCCTACCATCTAAATTAGCAAAAAGTTGGCAGAGGCTGTTACCTTGCTTTATATCTATTAGTGTTTAGATATCAGTTCTGTACAAGAAATGGTAAGTTCAACCACTCTTGCATATCAACTAACTCAGATCTGACACTTAGCTTGTTTAAAACAAACTAACCCTGTCTGTATCTATGTGTAATAGAAAGAAGAAAAATCTGTAAATATTTACATGTCAGAATTGTTTTATCATGGAAGGATGAATTACTGCATGTGTGAATACTTGTTCATAGAAAACTAAAAAAGTGCTTCTACCATTATATATATAATACATTTATACAAACAGTCTACTAAAGTTAACTCCCTCACATTTAAGTTCTTCTAGGTTTCTGTCATAGCTCAGAAAGTAACTGTAAGATAAAATGCTCCAGATCTGTAGAGTCAGTTTTACTTTTGTCTAGGACTATCCCAATTCATGCTGTCATTTGTAAGAAATTCAGCAGAATGGGAGAGATTGAGAGCTGATGATACCATATTTTAAAAGATATTTTTCCACCATCAATAGCCACCAAAAGGAATTGGATGTATGGCCTTGAGTGTGGCTCTGCTCAGGCTTTGTGCAGAACAAGCAAAGGTGGGAAAGGCTTGCGGCTTGTACACAATTTGACCTTAATGTAATCTTTTCTTGGCACTGAGAGGTTAATGAACCTGGGAATTGAAATACATATTAATACATTGACTAACTTTGATGATATTGAGAGAAGTAGTTCGTCATTTAATATAGTCTGAACTTTCCGAAACTTATTTCCATTGATTTATTCACCTAGCTAGAACATTCAAATAATTAACAAAGTCGATAAGAACAATGTGTACTTTAGCTGAGCCTGAAGAAGCTCTTCTTTGTAGTCTCAATAGACTGACTTTAAGTGGTCATCTTCCCTGAAATTCCATCAGATATAGCACTTATGTTTTCACTGCTGACTGGTTTTGCTTGATACGTCTCTATACCGCTCTTTTAATAACAGTCTCAATCACTTTCAGTTCTGAATGACATTAAAATATATGTAGAATACATTTGTATGATGTCATCAGTAATAAGCATATGCAGTTTAAAATGTATGAGGAAATAATATTACATTCTTATTTGTGTTTAGAATTTGGTCTTAATGAAGTGGTGAAATAACAGACATAGTGACAGTAATCTTTCTGGCAATGTTGTTTCTTAAACAAATAGATAATTTATCTAGAAAGCTGGTATACCCTACCATATCCTACATTAAGAAAATTAATTTTAAAGAATGCGAGTGCATTTTTCATCTCGACATTTTTTTCTTTCCTTGAAATAAAACTGACTTTTGCTCTTTGGTGCTAGTCATCTGAAAAAGGAAACTAAACTGTTTGGTATTACTGTTTTGCAATGTTTGTAATTTATAATGACAATTTCTATTTAAGTAGAAATTATAAAATTTGTGATTTCAGGACCACTAGAAGCATGGTCTTCATTAGGAAGATCTTAAAGAGAATGACACTACCTTGATTATCTTTGACAGTAAAAAGTGAGCTGTTTGTGGCCTCCTGAGCCAATGAGAAGTAAAAATGGTGACCTTCTGCTGAGTCATCTTGATCCACTGCACTGATGCTTTGAATTAGCTGGAAACAGATAAAAAGAATTGTTTAAGAATAAAAGTATTTACTTGCCCTTTAAAACAATAAAAGGACATGACAG
Source organism: Cacatua alba (assembly GCA_024361745.1). Classification (NCBI taxonomy): domain Eukaryota; kingdom Metazoa; phylum Chordata; class Aves; order Psittaciformes; family Cacatuidae; genus Cacatua; species Cacatua alba. The sequence goes on along the minus strand of JANEMJ010012204.1, from coordinate 4,969 downwards.
GTATGTTAAACTGTTAATGCCAGAGATGTGATCTGTGCATATGCATTGAGTGCATGGTATGCACTCACAAATATATGCCTTCTATGCCCAAACAGGGTATTGAGACTCGTATTCTGCAAATACTCTGCTTTAAGTTTTCATCTATTTGAGAGAGGCAGGCATTAAAATCTTGAGAAAATGTAAAAGATTTTCTGGATAAAAAGACCAGGAGTAAATGAAATTTCTGTTAATGAAAAAAGTAATCATATATTGTTCTGTCCTTTTTTTTTCCAAGGTAAAAAGTATATCATTCTACATTTGAACAAATCCCTTTAAACAAAACCCATTTCCTTCTGGCCCACAAATATATTGACATCATTCAACTGATGTATTGTAGCTCCAGTAAGTGAGATAGGCTGATAAGTTCATCTGCTGTATTGTTGATTCTGAATATTATAACAGGTTGATTATGGAACTTGACTGCTTTTTTTCAAGACAGCAAAATAACCTTCATTTACAAATACGTCAAATTGGATAGTCATTGCAAGATAAAATAAAATCCAACAGTTATGATTCAAAATAATATCTTTCATCTCCATAAATAAACAACCACACTACAGTTAACAGAAATATTTCTGCATAAAATGAGTTTATATTTGTTATTTTTATCAATAACTATTTAATGACCTAAGCATCAACATATATTAGTAAGTCAGTATCCTTGGTGATCAGAAAGAAAGCAAACTGAGGCAAGACCACCAAATTTCAAAAGTTAGTGCCCAATTTGAACTTGACTCTATTTTACCAGTTATCTATGTCTTGTAGATATTTGTAACCAAGAGACTTGAAGCCTCAATTTTCCCCAAACCAGACAGCATGTGAATGGTAGAAGCAGTGCTTTAAAAGCGAAGCAGTTCTTTAAAAGCAAAGCAGTAAGTCAATGGAAGTGACTATAGCTTCCTATATGTGCCTTTGAAAACTCTTTCCTGATAAAACCATTTTTCAGAGATCTAAGATTCAGCACACATTCTTTTCATTTTCAAGCAAGCTAAGTTTGATGAAATCATCACAGCAGAGTGTAAAATGTGTCTTGAACCCCAGAAGCTTTGTATTCTTAGTGCTGTTCCCTTTTTATATGAAATTTATTTCAAATCTGTATTTTCACTCTGTGGAAAAATGAGGACCCTTGAGACTTTTTTGTTGCCACTAATCAGAGGAGTGATCAGGGATATACCTGGTGCAAAAAAAGCTAAGGTGATACAAATACAGGTATGGGCATGCAGATGGAGAAATCAGTGAAAAGCAATAACTGAATATTAATATTACCTTAATAGTAAACTATGGGCTTCATTTTTTCTAGGGGCTTATAGTTCCCAAAATATGTTCAATATGAACAGCGGTAGAGAAGAAAACTACATATCCAGTCTAAAACCTGAACAATGGCACATTTTCATGATAATACTCTGTCATATACCTCACAAATTAAAAAAAAAAAATTAAACAAACCTACAAATCAAACAAAAACCCAACTAAACCATATTGGCTTTTATTAATAATTTGCTGGTAACATCTCCAAAGCTGTAGCTGAGAAAAAGCTTTGTATGTCTGTCCATACAATTCAGTGTGGCAAACTAGACTGAAGATGAAGAGTAATACAGCAATCTATACAGACATCTTAGCCACATTTAATTTTATTTGTTTTGTTTTGTTTCTAGTTTAGTTACTTGGTAGAGAAGAATTACCTACCCACTCACTAAAGGAACAAACCAAGCCAAACCAAACCAGAAGCACTAAGTATACTTCCAGTTTTCATTCTCATTAATAGTTATTCAATCAGACAGTAGCAATGTCTTTGAAAAGTATATTTTTAGGAGCCTTTCATGTTTGAATATCATAAAATTACTGCAGTTGTGACTTAGTTACTGTTTTGTTATTTCATTAATAACTTTCACTAGATTACATACAGAAGGTATTTGCCTCCATAAATTCTATCTATATCTAATCCAATCAATAAAATTCTGAGGAGTATATAGCTAGCTGAAAAAAATCACCCACCTTCCTTTGTTTTGATCTGTACTATGCTGTTATTCAACACAAACCTAAGACTCTTGTGATTATTCTATACATACTCACATGCCTTTAAGGATTCACCTTACAAGCGTGGGAATATTTGGAACATAAGAACAGGGCAAACCCTTACTGTTTATTTTTTACTATATCACTTCCACTAAGATTCAGCAAAACCTAGATGAGTCTATGAAATATTCAGAGAGCAATAGGCAGCTCTGATTTTGCTGACTGTGAAGAAAAAGTCACCCAGAGAGAACGGAAACTTTTTTTTCCTGCTTTCCTAGGGTTTTTACATCTAAACTATGAGATTCTGGCCTTTCATCAGGGAAGCGGGCATCACAGACTGAAGAACTGCATTTATTGTTTGTCAGTCAAGGTTTAAAAATACCCTACATTATAGTGTGCAAACAAAGAAAATAGAGTGAATGATGTGTCCCTTCTGCAAGGGTGTATCAGTTGTTGTATTGACTATGCTGAAATTTAGTTACTGTAAAATCTCTTGTTTTAAATCTCATTAATCTAGGAGCTTTAATAATCCAGCAGTCCATTTGAAAATATACAATTCAGATAAAAAAATTAAAAATTAAAATTCAGATTCATTAACTTGATTTTTCTTGAAAAACTGATTTAAGTTCATAGGGGGTGGGTCTCATTTACTATTTCTTTCCAAACACACTGAGATCACTTCTGGGAACAGCAAGGGTTACTTTCATCAAAGATCACAAAAACATGTGGCTTGTTATACTCAACTTAATCATCCATGTGATTAGTGGTCACTTTCAACTAATAAATATCATTAGTGAAGGAGCCTAAGATATCAGTAACAACTCTGATCCCTCATTGATTTTCTGTAAACGCATCTGGACTGTATGTATAGCTGGGTGTTATTTTTCTTACAAATAACAAGGTATGGAGTAGATGTCTGCTTGGTGATCTTGATGAAAATACATTGAAAATCAATTTCCTTAATTCCAGGTGGTCTCACTGACTTTTAATTATGGAGATGTCCATCTGCAGAGCCATCAGTAGCATTAATTTTGATGGTAGAGTGGATAATTCGGAGTCCTTTGTGCATGCTTCCATACCCAAATATAGTCTTAGCATTTCCATTAAACAGATGGAAGTAAGTAGGAACAGATTTGAAACCTCTCTACTTTAGTTTCTTTTGGTTTTTTTCCTCTGTGTCCTTCAATGGCAGCTCTGTTGTAGTTTATAGGATGTAAGAGATCTGATCATCCACCTGTTTGGGGAGTAAAGAACTGGTTTTCTTCAAACTGACAGAAGCCTTTTAAGTAGTAGGATTTTTGTGATTGCTTAATAATATTTAATGAACATCAGAGTTTAGTATAGGTAGAACACTATAGTCCACTATAGTCACTACCCTTCTACCTCAAGACCAAGCTTGTCTTTTTGACCGTTGCTAATTTTTTTTAATTTAAAGCAAGTTGGCACAATATTGGTCTGATTTCTCTGGGTCTACTGCGAGGTGATGTACATCTCAGCAAAGGAACAATTACAAAGCTCATGCCACGTGTTCTGATTTTAAACCATGACACCATAACACTGAGGTGCCTTTTTATGTTTGTATATGCTAATAAACTCTTCCCACCTGTTCCATTCTACTATGAGACAATGTTGCTGAATCATGGTCCCTATAAAACAGAAAAAGGAATTTTCCATATGCCACTGTTCCCACTGTTTCAAAATGTCAGAGGTTACACTCACTGCATCTACGGGTGTAGTTTAGAGTATGGGCCTGTGAGAATATATGGTGTTTCCACAGCTTGGCCATGGTTTTATAATCTAAGGAGTGCCGTCATTGCTTTTTTTCTTTTTAACTTTGTATTTTCTTGTCGCTATTACTAAGATCAGTTTTTTAAACAATGAATAAAAAAATAACAAGAGGAAATAATAAACCTTGGTTTACTAACCTATCCCCTCCTCTTTTCTGCTACCAAAAATAATTTTACATCATGATTTGCTAGGAAGGATGTGTTCTAGAGAACTGCTCATTTCTAACTTTAAATATAAAATCCTAGAATTTGCTTAAAGATTTCCCCTCTTTTCTTGTGTCAACATTTCATTATTTTAAAAAGTAATATCAAATGAGTATTCTTCATTTTCACTGTAACTGCTGATTATTTTATTGTATGTCAGGTACTGAGTAAACAAATTTGGGTTTTTTCTTTTCCCTAATTCAAAGTTCTCTGCATATACAGTCACCTACTTGGATCTAATAAAAATTATTAAGCAAGATGCAACACCAAAGTCTCTTTATATGTGATCTCCAAATTATAGGAACTCAAAATTGCCAGAACAAATATGCATTAAAGAAGACAGCAGTAATTCAGAATGTAAATGTGTTCAGTATAGCTTGTCTTCAGCTGAAATCTATTTACTGCATGATATGAAGAAAGACCAATATCCATAAAAGGGCTGAAATCACCATGCATATAAATACGTACATTCTGGAGGGTCAGCCTGCTTGCGCATAAGATAAGATATTTGTTGTAGTTTATGTCAAACTTTCAAGCTGCACTTTTAGGCTGAGTTAATTTATTAATGCCTTTGGATTTAAGCTTTCTGGGTCGAACCCATTCTTGTTGAGATGCCTCTACTGTCACCATTGGGACAGATTTGGTCCACTTTATGTTCTGGTTATTTTGATGGAATGTTTCCTCTAGAATTCAACAGTTTGTAGTTACCCTACACACACACACAAACAGTAACTATAAAGATAATTAATACCTCATTGTGGTGATCATTTACCATGTCTACATTAATAAAGTCAAAAGGTCTGATCAAAAGGGTGTCAGGGGTTTGGACGTCTTTTTAATATTGTTCTCTGCTCTTGTGAGACCTCACTTGGAGTATTGTGTGCAGTTCTGGTGTCCTCAACATAAGAAGGACATGGAACTGT
>JANEMJ010012202.1:18427-30501 GCA_024361745.1 Cacatua alba | reverse complement strand
TCTTTCAATATGAATTTGTTTTTTATGCCATCACAAACTTCCATTTCTTGTGTTCTTTCTCTATTAATAAATTTCTGTGTGTTCATTTACCTGTTCAAATTCATTTTATTGAAAAGTTGCTGTCCAAAGAAGAGTTCTTACTGCTCAAGTTATTTACTTTATGAAGTCCTAAATTAACTCTGGAGGACGAATAAATTGTATAAGAACATGATATTAACTTTTATAAGTGGTATCAGAGAGTTACTTCACAGCTGGCTTTTGACACCACATTTGTAATGCTGAAAGACATACCTGACTAACCCTCTCACTATCTGGACCTGAAAGAAGTGGAAAGATTTGCATGTGATGGGATTAAATGCATTCCAAGAAAACTATTTCCTCTATTATTTTTCTGTTACCTTGTCTTCTACAGGAATTAAGCTGTGGCTGTCTTGTAGAGCAGCCTTTTAATTTTAGGATCCTTGTTTGAGTTTCTCAATAACTCTCAACAGGTGCACTGCTGTCAGGACAGAATTGTACCTCTGCACACCCACAGCTCTGTTCCCTATGTCTGGAAAAAGTACTTGGGGTTTTCCCAGGGATGTGACTTTGTCATGGAAACTGCACTCCTTACCAGTGAAACTGTGCACATTTTTAATTTCCTCATGGGAAGAAGGCGAATAAAATTAATTCCAAAGCTGCAAATGTTAAATGGCGTTCCCAGACTCACCAGTGGTTTATATAACAGAATCTGTCACTTCAGAAAATTCATAACCCAATCTCTCTTCATAATACAAGCAGTCTTATAATTTAACAGCATAAGAAGATTCAGGAATGCCAATGTGGTCACCCCTGTGTTTCACTGCAGGAAAGAATTACAGCACAGTGCTCAGGAATTCTATTGTGCAAGAACTAGCAATAGCATATGAAATGCTGGTATTCAACTAATTCGCCTCTCTCTTACACTCTGTCTCAACTGAATGAAGGAAAAATACCCAAACGAAAATGTACTGTATTTTGATTATTACAAAATCATGGTTATGTTTTCCATCAAAATAATGTTAGTAAGCATATACCTTAAAATCACAGAAAATATTGCTCCTATAAATAAAGATAGCACGAGAGGTGGCTGCATCAGTGTGAAGAATAATAGAGTTTTACTGGTAAAAGGGCAATATTTTGAATGCTCATAATTTATTTACTCTATCTTAAAATTTCAGCCCATCAATTATACATGAAACTGAATATCATAGTACAAGAGGGGATTAAAAGGCAAATATTCATTTTCAGCTCTAACATCTCAGTCTTTAAACGAGACCTACTCCTTAGCATACTGGTAAGACAGATGGTTAAGTGTTGGTAGATATGAGATTTATAGTTTGGCATTATTTAACTTCTCCGTAATTTGCTTGTACTAGTGCCCTTGAGACACATTTTTTTCAGAAAGTCTGATTTTTCTGCATTTATTCTAGTAATGGTATATTGAGAGTTATTAAGGAAATTAAAGTCTCATTTCAGGCCCCAGTTCAACACAGCATTTAAGTAATGCTTTAACTTAAAGTACATCTTAAACTGAATTCTATTTAACAGAGTGGAAAGAGAAAAAATAAAGAGAAGACTTCAGAGGGACTTCCCCACATGGCTGAAGTTAAGAGTGTGGGTTTTTTGTTAAAGTGAACTCAGAAATGCTGCCTGTATCACAGGCTCAAGAGACTTTGTGTGGAAAGGGGTGTTTGAAGAATATATTACCTATTGTCCAGATAGCCTGTGTGATGTGGTGAAGGAGACAGGAAACTCGATTCAAATTCTGGAGTAGAATATGGAATGAACTGGATTTATCATGCTTAAGGGAAGTGCTTTGAGACCAAATAAAAAGGTGTTTTGCAATGAAAAAGAGCCATAGCTCAGCTCACAAACTCATCGGGCAGTTAAGCGAGACATGATGACATTGGAGGCTTTGCTGAAAAGCTAAAACAAAAGACCTTGTCTAAGGATGAATGGAGAGATTTCAATCAAGCTGGCAGTTAAATCCCTTGTATCTTTTTGTCACTAGTAATACTTCCTCTTTGAATAGCATCATCTCTGCTCCCTGTTCTGGAGCAACTTTAGGGGGCTATGTTGACAGTTAGTAACTGTTTTAAAAAGTTTACCTATTACAGTCCCAGGTCCTGTTAAAGGACTTGAAAAATGTTGATAGATATGTATCAGGTCTGGTATTGTGGTTCTCCTTGGCAGATTCCATGGCAGAACTTTCTGTTTTCAAAGTAAAACGTCACTAAAAATATTTATGTCCACCTCATAAATACATTGAAACTATTATTTGCAGTACTAAACCCAGATACAATTATTTTCTTCATACAGATTGTCTTCCTTATGAACATTCATTGATATTCACTAGTAAAGTACCTGGTAGCCTTGTGTTTTGCCACCTGGTGTGATGCAAGATAAAAATCCACAGTTTCACCTGTGAAGACACTTGACCAATAGTGAGGAAAAGAAAAGTAATTTTCTGGCCAAGTAAGCTCCGTTTCCTAGTTGTTCAGGAAAGATTTAAGGAAAATAAGTAAAAAATAGCCATCAAGTATAAAACATCAGTCAGGATGACAAAAACATTTTTCCACTCACTATTTTGGATTGCTAGGGAGATCAAAATATATCTAAACCCCAAGTTTTGTTAAAGAAAAGAAGCAAGTTTATAATGTTTAATGAAAATTCCTGTGTGATAGAAATTCAGCACTGCCAAATGGGTTATTTTTCCATATGACAGCATAGGGAAAGCTCAGGCTCGATAGCTTTCTTACTTAATTATGTCTCTGTATTCCAGCATATGAATGAAAGCTTTAACAGCCTTACAGAAAATGTGTAAATGGATCTGTAGTGAGCCTAAGCAAACAGACATTAATATGCAGATAATGACAAGCACTGCTTTTCTTTATGTAGTAGCAAGTTGTTATTAAGGAGAAGAAAGTTGATACTAGGCTGATATTGCACTGCACAGTGAATTTCACCACATTCTTATTTAAACTTGAAGACACTCAGAACTTCTGAGTACCTTTTATTAAGTTTGTCTGAAGAGGGCAGCCTTTCCTAATGCACTTGGAATATTCTTAATTTGACAAGGTTACTGTAAAATGAGCAAATTGGCAAAGGACACGCTCATGATCCCAAGTTTGCCTCTCATTATTGCCTATGTTTTCCTTGAATTCTCTTTCCACGTATATTTATCGACTAACTCCAAAGAGTATTATTATTTTAAATATTTGACCTCTCTACTAAGATACAGTCCAATTTCCTTCACTCTGTACACTAAATGAATGGAGATTTGCTGGGAGACTTCTAGAAAGAAATTTAAAGAGAAGGTTATTAGGGTATTTCTGAAAATATGGCTGTGGATTATTCAACCTGCAGCCTAGAAATAAGTGTCTTAAGTGCTAAGAATGCATGTGAATAGAGTAGGGAAATAGCCATTCCTTTTTGTTGACTGTTCCCTGTATCTTTCATGTTTTCCATCCTGGATTCCTCTCCAGGCTTCAAAAAGAAGCCTTAGCCTGAAAGTAGACAGAGTGATGTTACTTTTTCTTTTATTTCGTGCTTTAATCATAAGGAAACATTACAAAAAAAAATCATACAGCAAATTCATGCATTGCAATGTTACCAGGAAAGATGAATGGCTACTCCACATTTAGCAATTAGTGTGATAGATTTAAGGGCTCTTAGAAGAATTTATTGCCATGGTGTGACTTGATCATGGTACAGGGAGGAGCATTTGAAGAAGCTGGAATGATATATTTTCACAGTTATTGCTGCTATAGCCACTATGTCGCATCTCTCCTCTTGCAGTGACAGTAAATTTGAATGCCTGTCTCACCTTCTGTGGTGTTGGGATTTAGATTGCTTGATAGGTCTGGGGAAGAAGGAGTGCAAGCTGAATGCAGGGAGCAAGCACAGGGGTTTTGAACAAGGAGAACATAAAGGCTCATACTGGTAGAAGAGGAACGTAGGTGAAGGCAGTACCTGTAGGATTTCACAGACTTTAGATAAACGAGCATACTGTTTGCAAAAGAGTATTATCTGGATTACTAGAATCTCTCTATAAAAATCACTTACAACACATTGCTTGGGCAATAATAGTGGTGGTGGGGATCCTGTGCAAAGCAGTCAGTTAACTGTATTCTCAGTAACTCTCTATAGAAATACCTGCAGCAGAATAAGAATACTTTATGTACCCAGGAGCTCAGCAAGTTTGCTGTGATGGTTGGCAGCTAGTAAACCTTGTAGCACTTCACAGTCTCAGCAGCTGTCACCCATGCTAGTTGTATTATGCGAGCACTGACTACAGTCAAAATGCAGTACGATGTCACCCCTGCAGTTTGTCAGCTCCTTGTCTCAGCTGATGATTTGGTAATATCAGTGCTAATCTAGTACAATTCCTTTTTTTACTTTGGTGACTTTTTAGGGGTTTTTAGGAAAATAAGAATGTAAAGACAAATTTCCCCACTGTTACCAGGGTCAGAGCAGTAAATAACTGAATTTCTTCCTCCCACACAGTTGTACTATTAACTTAAAGCTGCCAGGTGTTTAAGCTACCAAACTCATTGCAACCTCATGTCATTGACAAAAGGCTTGCTCAAAATCTTATCATTAAAAAAATACCTGGTTTTGTATTCCCTGATATTTTCTTCCTATGTGCACTGATCTGAAAACACGCTTTTTAATTCCTACCTTGTCCTTCCTACAGCAGCCACTTGCTTAGAAGTTGAGGCAGATTGCTTCAGTTGCTTCCAACCCTAGACTCTCCCAGTGATGCTGAAAAATGTGGAGCTTTTCCTTTTCCCGCCTTAGCATTGGATTGCTCATGAAACAAAGCAGAAGTTTCACAGTCTCCCTTCTTAAAAAGCTCTCAACTTTCTACGTATCAGACAAACAGTTTCATGCTTGTGCTACGGTCTTCTGAGATGTCAGATCGTCTCCCTGCAGGCAAAACACCCACTAACATGCTTGTCCTAAATCTTCTAAGAAGTTACACGTTATTTGTGTTTATATCAGCATTTTCTCCTGAGACAACATCTAACTGCAACTGATTGCTTGTTTTCATTTTTTATGACTAATCTTGGGTGGGAATATCATGCTCTTTGCCAGATACCGATACTTGCTGTCTCTCACGGTTTCCTCTGTTTAATGAGTATGTGTCTATAAAAGGTATGGAGGATGGATTTTTGAGCTTGTAATGAGAAGAAATATACAAATTATTCTTCCATTTCAAATACATCTCTATTTTGAAATTGGAAATATGATTTTCTCTTTACACTTTATGGGAATGTTTTCAAACTTAGGTTGTAAAAAACCTGACTAAGCTTATTGCATCCTGGTCTTAATAATTGAGCAGGAATTGCCAGCATTTTTCCTGAATGTCTAATTGCCTTTTGAATACTTGAAAGATTTGATTCTTCTGAGAATGACTCATTTATCTAGAAAATAGCCTTTTGTTGTTTGCTTTTATCTCTCACCATTACAGAGATCATTACAGAGCCTCCTCCACCTTTCTCTGATTGCATTGTTTGCAAATAAAGATTTTTTTTTGCACTTTCCTGAACCTTCATGATTCACGTCCTTGCCTCCCAGTACTGAAATACATGAAAATACTCCGACAAGTACATCTACTGTATACCATCTTTTACTTCAATTTCTGCATTATTGTCTTTTACATTGTCTTATCAAGGCTTTTTCTCTGTTCTGGCTTTATTATAATCTTCAATGTAAGCATAATGCTGAATCTTATTATCTTTGATGAACATTAATAAAAGAAGGAAAGATCCCCCCACACCTTTATGAAATCATCCATTGGTTTTTTATATTTGCATCTGTTCCCATAATGCTTTTTGATACTCTCTATAGTGTATCCCTGGAGGTCTCCTACTAAGTGGTCACTTAGTTACCTTTTAACACCCTAGTCGTGGTATTTCTCAGAGATTCTGGATCACTTTTCATACTTCTTGCCTACTTTTTCAATGGGACAGATATCTTTCTCAGAATAGCTGCCAGAAGAGAATAGCTCTCATGAGCAATGAAATTTTTTCGCATTCCTAGTGTTATTCCTTTGTCTCAAATCAACATTCCAACCCTAACTATTCTATGATTCTATGATTCTATATACCTGATAATTCCATTTTTGCAGACCTATGCAAACTTCTGAAGAAAGCCACATCTTTCAGTTTCCCAAAACTAATCCCATTCCACTGTTTGTCAGAACCAAGACTGTCTTTCTTATAGTCAGTTCACTGCACCTCCTTGTGCCCCAGTGTTTCATTTACTCAAGAAAATGGTGAGAGTCCGAAGGGCACAAAAGATGTTATATATTCCAGGTTCTTCTGATAATGCATCTTATATTTCATTGTGCATTCTTTCAATGGGAGTAGATGTCCTGGAATTATCAATACTGTTGTGTTCCCTGAAAAGTTAAGCAACTTTTCCTGGTTGCATAAGTTTACTGATTGATGATAATATAACGTCGCTCAACATAATACTATACTTACTTCCTACCTGGTAGTCTTTTCTAGCAGCTGCTAACTTTTAAAAATCCACTTTCTGATTATATTAACTCTCATATGGCCATGACGTGCTCCCCTACCTTCTCTGTAGTGCTTGGGAGAGTTCTTGACCTCAAAGCCTCAAATTTTTCCATATTCTCTTTTTTTCACTCAATCTGAGAGGATTTATCCTCCTTATTACGTGTATCTGAGTCTTGTGACTTTCTTACAATTTCTTAACTGTACACTTATGGGATAAGGATGCCAACTTTGTATGAACTCCACCTGAAAGACTTGAAGGTTGCTCCTCGATCTCTTTGCAGCTTATCTGTCTTCAAAATCTCTGGCTTTGGGAGAAAGTGCTGACTACACAGTAACATCTCCACAGACATGAGAAGTTCTTTCACCATATTAAAATTCCTAAGAAATAAGTTGTTGCTTGTCATCAGCAGTAACAGTTGCTCAGCTTGTTTGTGATTCAAGTATGATGCACTTTTGTTGACCAGTACAAATGGGAATGAGGAAGGAATTAATGGCTACAGTAGTGTTGGCTCGAGCTTGAACAGACAGTTCTACTAAGGTAGGTGTGGTTTAAGATGGGTAGTGCAATCTGTAATATCAGTTCTTATGTGGTTTGTGAGATATGAAATGCTTGTGGACTTCATCATAATTTAAAAATATACTTTGAAGTTTCAAATACATTCATTATTAATTTTAACAATTAAATAGGATACAGCAGGTCATGGAGTGTTTTTCACACAAAACTCCTGGTTGGTAAGTGTAAGGGAGTTTCAGAGACAGGATATTTTCATCTCTGTCTTTGTTCAGAAGCTTTTCAAAATATCTATATTAAAATGGTGAAGAGGAGTGGACAAAAAGAAAAAAGAGGGGGAATCACAGTGTCACAACAAGCCCTACACCATGGTTCAGAGCCCAATTACGAACTTGCTAAACCATCAAGAATTCATTGTTGGGTTGATACTACTCTTGGCAATTTCACCTCAAAAATTACAAGTCATTATGTTGATGACCAAGAGTAGACAGTGAATATAAAATGAAAGTACTTTGAGTGAGTGCCTGTGTTCCTATAAAAACATCTACTGAATGCATTTGCTTCATCAAAGCCCAAACTCACAGCTTCAGAGAGATGCACTCTTATGGTTGACAGCTCAGTCAATATCTCTCCTGCTCCATCTCTTCCTGTCATAACATTGATTTCTGTAAGCTAGAGGAAGTAATCCCTGATGACATTGTGTAACAATCTTAAGTTTGTTTTCCCACTGTGTACTTTTTAATAGACAACTTACAAGTGTATTTCATTACTTACAAACTTTCCCTGTGTAACTCTGTTAAATTTTACACCCTGACCACCATATGCAGATAAGATGCTTTATTAATGCTTCATTCTTGATTTTGCACTTTTATGGGACATCATACTCGATGATTCTCCTGCATCATCTCATCACTGAAAAACAGTGATGTCACTTTGACATATGCTGTTCACTCATCTGCCAAGCTAGCTGAAGAATGTATCATGTGCCCTTTGCGCAGAAGAAGAGACCATACTGTCATGCCGCATACTGTCATTCCACTGCTGTCAACACCACTACATTTCATTTTGTGTCCTGACCCCATGATCAGCAATGTTTGCCATCGAGTGGTAAAAACTGCTGCATAGCTGTAATCAAATGATGTTCCTGTTATTAATCTAATGATCAACCTTTTCTGTCATCATTTTTCTGACAAAACAAAAATAGTTAAATAAAATCTCTCTGGAATTTCATAGTGCTGGCCTCACTAGAAAGAAGGGTACTTTTCCAAGCAGTTCTGGAGGCTTTTTAACTGTGAGGAATAAGAACTTGAAAATTCATTTTACTTGTATGGTATTGAAGCAACTACAGATCTTTAAAGTACTTGCAATTCGTTGTGTCTTATGTCCAGAGCAGCACTAGCTATGAATTTCCAGCATAATATTGGCATTGTTGAAAAGTAGGATGAGCTTTCAAAGGAAGCAAGGAATCGCATATATTTATGACACAGGAGTGAAATGGCTTAATGGGTGAGCAGCACATCTGTAATGAACAGGCTTCAGTATGGTTTGTCTCCCCATGGGGCCAGGTGTGATACCAGATTGGAAGCACAGGGAGACCCTTTCCACTGAGCTGACTCCTCTGATGATGTTTGTGAGGCTGTGAAGGATTTAATATCATTAAGTGAGCAGGTCTTACCCCACACAGAGAATCAGCAAGGCTTATGGATGTCTGGAGCCAAACCAGAGGCAGGGGTAGATTGACATGCAGGTATGTAGTTTATGTTGTTTCAAGAGGTATTTCTAGTTCAAATTTCAGATTCTGTAATTCCTATAAGCACTATTTTTGATCAGATAGAATCAGAGAAGTTGCACCTTTTGTATTTAGCTTGTATATAGAAACTAAGAACTTGATATTTTCTATACTGTGTTGTTGTGGAATAAGCTCAATAAGTAAAGAGAAATAAAATTCAGTACTTCAACACTTCTCTTCCCCCTCCCCCCTCCTCCAACCTGCCAATGCAAAAGGACTTCACCCACTATTTGTTTCTGGAGAGACATACAGGAAATTATAGCCCTTTATAGTATGAGAGGTTAAAACTTTATTTTTTTTGCTTGTGTTTATTTTCATAAACTCCTGCTGCGAAAGAAACTAAAATAAACAAGTGAACCCAGAAGCCTGTATCTGTCAATAAGCAGCCATTGGATATTGTTCTTTTTCAACATAACATTCCTGGTTCCTCTTTGCAAAAGTCACAGATATGCAAAACTCCATGAAAAAAGCAAGCAAACTTCAAAGAAAGAACTATCTTACAGTGTTGTCAGATGTCATTATTTGTTCAGCAAATTAATTTTTGAATCTAAGGAAAAATCAGGGAAATTCCATAGCAAATAATAGAAAAAAGTAATCTAGATATTAGACAGTGCATAATATATCCTGAGTTTGATGTCAGCCTTCACATAACCAACTGCATGCTATATTCTTTAAACAAGCAACTTCTCCAATATAACTGATGAGCAAGATACCTACTGAATGTCAGCAAGATTCTAGACCAGGAAATAGAAGAGTAGGAATTGCAGGAATAGGTTATCTCAAAGAACCACATGTATAAGTAGTTATTTCTCTGGGGAAAAAAGAAGATTTTGATTAAACATTTAGCATTATCTTTTCTTTATTATATTTTCTCTATTTTTAAGTAAAAATCTTTTCCCCCCTTCTTGCTCAGCCAAAAAATTGTAAATCCTAAAAGTCAAGACAGTATTTCACATCTCTACCAGTGGGCTGCATGTGAAAGATTAACACAGTTTGTAGGAGGTTACATGGCAGTTCAGAAGTACCTTGATTACATAACAAATTGCTACCATAATAGCCCTTTAAACCCTAGAAGAAGACAAATTGCCTATGTATGTCCCTTGGTAGGAGGAAGAACAGGGAGTGTGGGTAGATTTAATTTCACCAAACGTTAGCCATCCAAAGTTAGATGTCTCAATTAAACTGGCTGCTTAGCCTCTCTCTCCAGTGAGCAGATGGAAAGAGACAGGTACTGCCAGTCAGTAATTCATCCTACCTTAAGATACTTTTTCAAGTTAATGGGATGAATTGTCATGCCCATCAGAAGGCTTTGTAAGCTTATCTGGCTGTAGAACAAGTTCTAAACCTTGGCTTTGTTATCACAATATATACTCTTTTTTTGCTTTTAGAATTATAGAATCATAGAATAGTTTGGATTGGAAAGGACCTTAAGATCGTCTAGTTCCAACTCCCCTGCCATGGGCAGGGGTGCCTCACACTAGACCATGTTGCCAGGTTGGGCAATAACCAGGCTAGGTCCATCCCGGCCTTGAACACTGCCAGGGATGGAGCATTTACCACTTTTTTGTGCAATGAAACATTATCAAGTAATGACAGTTGTAACTCACTCTGTGCTCTGCTTTTCTTCCCTAATTTTGCAGTGTGGCCTTACATTGAAGCTCCCTTTGACTGAATGAGAAATTATTTATGGATTGTATATGATCTTGGCTTGTATTTTGTACAGTCATTAATGGCCTTAGCCCAAGAATGAAGTAATAACTTATCTTTTTATGATCTCTCCTATTGAGCTGTACTCAAATTTCCATGTATCCTCCTAAAAGTTTTTTGTGTGGCTTCTAGCTATCTTATCTACTGTGTTCAATAGTAGTATCTTCTGAGAATAGTTTTCCTGCAATCTATGTATGGAACAGCAGCTTTGCATGTGCACTGCATTTGCTCTTCTTTTATCTGTACCACCTTTGCTATGAAAAGTACTTTTTTCTTACTTTCACTAGGATTTGGAGGTGGTCTGATGTTTCATCAGCATTCCTCACATTCAGGCTTGGTGCTTGAAGCACATATTGCACCTGAAACTACAGATTTCGTCATCTCCTACCAACTGTTGTCTGGGCAGCAGTGTGCAGACCACCAGTTTTCCTCTCTCTCTTCTTTTTTTCCATAGCTTCCATCTCAGATACCAAACCTCACATATCCAGTTAGCAGTTTTATTGCCTTCAGAAGTGCACTTTACTAGGAAAATTGGTGCATCTTTCTAAAGTTTTTTATAGAAGTTCACTGGTCTTTTAAAATGACTGGTGATCACCTGCAGCTGTGTGAGTTTAACCTCTCTTCACAGGTGAAGGGAATGAGAAGGAGGGGCAAGGACATAAGGAACAGCTTGGGAAAGCAGGTAATTAGAGCAGTTAGTCCTAATTAGTTATTAATAGTTGGGGAGGAGGTTTTTGTACTTGAAAAGCAGTTTTCAGGGAGCATAAATAGGTTGGAAGGTAGGAGTGTTGGATGTAAAATTAACTAAGAGCTAATTTAGGGGGCTTGCTGTGGGCCCTGGCAGAGTTGGGGACTGCTTGGTGTAGATGTTTCAAATTGTATTGTCAGGGAGCTCTAAGAGACCTGAGAGGGAGTTTGTGATCAGGACTTGTGTTAGTTGTGTCAGAGGGTGTCATTAGGTGGTTTGTGCATGTGATGTTCCATCTTTTTCAAAAGGAAGAGTGATGAGGAAGGTAATTTTAAGTGAAGGAAAGGATGTGGCTTAAGGGGCTAAATGCAGCCCATGTTCTCCCTGGTAAAATACCTAGTGAAAATGCCACACCTTGAGGTCTCCTTTGTGGTACAAGCTGCATGCAGAAGTTATTCATCCAGTACAACGTGGTTTAGCTTGCGATCTTGGCTGCGATATGAAGGGTCATACCTATAGAGGTAGGTGGTTGTCCAATTTCTACTGATTGAAGGGAAGTAGGAGTGAGAATGTGCATGTATACAAACACCCATAGTATGGAGAACAAACAAGATGAATTAGAGATGTGTGCATGTCTATGGGGATATGATATAATAGGTATCACAGAAACATGGTGGGATGGCTCCTATGGCTGGAGTGTTGGAATGGATGGTTACAGGCTCTTTAGAAAAGACAGGCCTGGCAGACAGGGAGAGGGAGTTGCTATTTATGTTAGGGATAGGCTGGAGAGTATGGAACTCTGTCTGGGGTCAGGTGATCAGTTAACAGAGA